>JZKD02S0906659.1:567431-598124 GCA_000966675.3 Picea glauca
AACCTTTTTCTTTTCTTTCCTCCAATTGTTGAGGTGTCAACCTTGTAGGTTGAGGTGTTTTAGAAGAAGGAGGATTATTCTCTCTATAGATGTTAGGATTGGTCCTTCTAGTAGCTATAGCCATATTTTTACTTTCAACATTTCTTCCCACCCTAAATGCATTCTCCAATGATTTGGGTTCCCAAAGGTGAACCTCATGTTGAATGTTATCTCTTAAAGTTCTTATGAATACATCAATAAAGTGCTCATTTGGAATATATGTTACCTTTATATTCAATCTTTGGAAGTTCTCAATGTGCTCTGTAACTGAACCCTTTTGCTTGATATTTATCAATTGGCTAAAGAAGGTATTTCTCCTTGTATCCTCATAGTGTGCTATCATTTATTCCATGAAAATTGTCCAAGTGACAAGTGATTTGCGAGGACAAAGAAATATATACCATACAAATTGATTGGGTTCTAAATATAAAGAAGCAATTCATACCTTTTGTGTATGTGGCACATTATGTAGATCAACGAATTGCTCCATCTAAAGTATCCATCTAATAGGGTCCTTGCCATCAAAATTCCTCATATCGATCTTAGGAACATGGTTGGTCTTCAACCCAAGGTTAGAGTTTCTCCATTCTTGACTCACCTTCCTTGTGTCCTCAACATGAATTTCATGGGATGCATTTTCACTTTCAGGTGTCCTCTCTGTTATAAAATTTTTCAATACTTCCATTATCTCCTCTTTTAAAGTGTACATCTTAGTATTTATTGCCTCAAACATAGCTTCTGTTGAATCCATCATATCTTGTAGTTCATATTTTGTTACTGTCTTCTTTTGTAAATCATTTATGTCCCTACGCATTTCTTCACCTTCATCAAGAATCCAAGTAGGATTTTTTGGAGGCTTATTTTGTGTAGAATTTCCCTTTTTGGGCGGCATGTTGGCCAAGTATCACTTTTGAACCTTGATTTTGAGGTGGTTCTGCTAGACAATATTTTTTCTATTGTATCTCCCAAGTTTCGGCCCTTTTGGGTATGAAACTTTATGTTTTGTAGTTCTTTGATATTTCTTCTTTGCAATGCCACAGGTCTGATCAAAATTGGATGTGCCAAGTGAATTTACAGTAACTTCCCCACAACTTGCTAATTTTTGGCCTTTCTAGGAGATCTCACTTGTATAGCATGCACCTCACATAATGATTGATATAAAACTCTGAAACATGTACTAGAAATACTACAGATTGTCCACTATCTAATGAAACTAGTCTCACTCAATTTTGATACTCTAGGAAGAAGTTATGATTGTTTTACCTGGAACACTTTCTTGAGACTAGTCATATACCCTATCTTCCACAGGATGTATATAAAAATTTAAGATGACACAGAAACTAAATTTTTTACCACAGATACCTTACAATTTTTGTGAATAGCCTTCAGAGTTTAGGGTCTGAAACATTACAGAAAACATTTTATAGAGAAAATTCCGCAATGACTCAGTTAAGGATGATTCCAGAACCCTATATTGCACAGGATTTATCTCCGAAAGTATAAGGCCTCAGGAGATGAAATTTTAACCAAACTTACCTTGATCCATCTACTAAATATCCTCCAAGATGTTCCTTCTGAAACATTGTATAAAAAAATTTATAGTGAAAATTCCAAGGTGTCTCAGATGCAGCAGTGAAACCCCAAGACCTTGAGCTCTGATACCATATGTTAAGAACCAAATATCAATATAGCATAGAAAAACCTTAGAATAAGTACTCAACACCTTGAAAAGAGATAATTTCAGATAATAAGCCTCTTCGAGGGGGCAACATCCTTTTACCCCACATAAATGTTCAAGTACAAGATGATTTCAAATGAAAATGTCTCCTTGGTATATATAGGAGACTAGGATGTATAATTACAACTAATGGAATAAAGCCGACATAAATAAAATAATTTTACTAATGTAATATACCCCAATTAAGGGGCAATGAGCCAATATTAGGGGTTAACAATCATATTGGTTGTAATCTTCTATCTGGCAACTCCATGAAGGACAAATTCAGTGGCAAATCCACAATATTCAAATGTCAAAGGCATTTTATCCTCTTTTGGCTCGGAGGTTTGCACCTCCCAAATTCTCTGCAGTTCCTGGTTTCCCATATCCAGTACCTCATTTGATAGAATGGAGAGATTTTATTCCTATCTTCAGAGAGAGGAAAGAAGACAATCCTGTAGAACACCTCAGCAAGTTTCATGAGTGCATGGATCTATTAGATATACAACATGAGGATGTTCACATGAATATGTTCATGCATTCATTGAATGGTGATGCATGTAAGTGGTATTTCTCATTACTTCCTTCTAGTATTTCATCTTTGAAAGAGTTTCACAGAGTATTCAATGAGCATTGCAAAGGGTACTTTTCATATGATTTTTTATTTGATAATTGTTGCGAGGAATATGAATTGCATGATTAGATTGAAGTTATAAATTGAGAAGAAATTTTCTTTCACAATCTGCAACAAATTTCTAATGGTCTTCAAGATGATATGCTTTCACTTGACCATGAACTAGAAATGGAAATTGAAGAAGCTAAAATTTCTCCTGCTACAGTTATTTATGATTGTTGTATATCTGAAAATCTAATTGCTTCAGTTATAAATCATGAGCATCTATTTTCTATTAGTCAAATGCCAATTGAAATCAGTAAGGGTAGCCCACATTTTTCATATTTGCAGACAAAGGGAAGTTGCAACAACCATGAGGAATTGGATTCGTAGAGATCATCCATTTTCAAGGTGGAACAACAGGAAGACCATAAGTATGAGTCAAATTTGACACATCATTTGACAATCTGTTCAGATCTTTCTTTAAATCAGGATGTAGATCATATTAGTGATTATATTCTAAGCCATTTTGAGCAAGAAGCAATGGATGATTACCTAATTAACTCTATAATTAAATCTTATCACAATCAGGTTTCTTTAAATTCTATTATGCAATCATCATATGATCATTTTGGTAAAGAATAAATTGTCATTTGTGATGATAAAAAATTTCCCTTGGAAGATCAAGAAGGACATCTATTTTCAAGAAAAAGGGAACACATACATGAGAAGTCAATGGTTTTGAATCAATATAATTGTGAAATTAGTTTTGAAGACCCTATGGTATCCTTACCTGAGTTTTATCTCTAAGACTCTCTTAAGTTTTCATATTTTATCATATCTCTTGCATTTGACAGTGAGTGTGATCTCCTGAAAGAGTTTTTATGGTAAATTTTATGCTTTAATTATTATATTCTAATCAGTGCATAAACATAAGTCTTCCAGTCATGAGTTTACTTGTATGGATTCATTGGAAGCATGATTTCACTTGATCAACAAAAAGTATAGTTGATTAGAGTAGGAGTGTGTGAGAATAAGTTCAGCACTTGAACATTTCTTTTCAGTTTTTCAATAAATAAGCAGATTTTATCTCAGTACATCAAGAACAAAATGTAAGTGACAATTATTAAGGGTTTACAAAGGAATGGTTGTACATGTTTAATACTAGATGACTCCATAACCCAATGGAATAGGCACTATGGAGTCCAAGATGTATATTTTTGAAGAGTGGTTTGATCTCATAATCAAAGCAAGTTGCAGGGTTTGCAAATTGAACGGAAAGGCACATGGCCTGCTATGTTCTTGGAACCTCACAGGGAGGCTTCCATCCCCAATTAGATCCAGATGTTGGCTCCCAAATAAATAAATAAAATTATTTGAAGTCGTAGGTGGTGTTAGTAACATTTCTCGTTTGAAACACAAGGGATACCTAGGTCTGCAGGTGCATGAGAAGCGCTCGAGCGCAACGCGGGAAAGTCTCGTTTCAAGTTTCCAAGCAAGTAGGCGGGTGAGATTGTATTGCCGATGGTCTAGATTTATCTGAGGGACAAGATCGACGATTGGCGGGGAATCGCAGCTAGCATAGGTGCGCCAAGATTAGTGCATTGGACAACACCCACTGGACATGAAGGAAAGAATAGCATCCGCCCATCCAAACGATGCGTGACGCGAGATCCAGTCGCGTTGGATTTTTGGTAGTCACGAGTTCGAGGGGCGAGAGTTTCATGGTGTTCCACATCTCAAAACCCCAAACCTCGAAAGTGTCGAAGGCACCCAGAGTCAGGCCCACAGGATCATCGAATGAGTTCAGGACTATTAGATCTAAGAAGGACGCGTGGTGCGAGATCTAGTCGCATCAGTGTTTCGGTAGTGACGAGTTCAAAGGGTAAGGGTTCTATGTCTGTCTACATCTCGAAACCTCAAACCCCAAAAGCATAGAAAGTGCTCAAGGCTGAGCCCACAGTATTGTGAATGCAATATTAGCCGTCCATCACATGAGAGACCTGGTGTGCATGATTGGGATCCTCGCTGTTTCTCCCATCGCGATTTTGAAGTGCAAGGAGTGGCTCCCTCACACCCCCGATGTGAAAAGTGACAAAAGCATCTGAGACCCAGGCCCACAACGTCGACGAGAGAGTTCTAAACCGTCAGATCTAGAGGGACGCATGGTGCCAGATTAAGCCGTCTCGGCGTTTTTCTCATCACGATTTCAAGAAACAGGGATCAGCTCCTTCCTATTCGCGAACGTCGAAGGCGCCTTTGAGAGTAAACACAGGGTCATAGCCGTGGTCGCCTGGGAAAGAAGAGAGCCGCGCAAAAGGGGACAAAGCTGTCGAGTCCCGTCGTCAAAAGGATCGTCGTGATCTTTAGGTGCCATTTCATCTGACCTCAGTCCTGGTTTTTGTTTGGAGTAAATGAAGGTGAGAAAGAATGGTTGAAACCTCTCTTCATGCATTAAGTGCACAATATGGAGGGCCTGGCCAGCAGTCTACTCGAAAGGGTCCCGTGTACCATTTTTCAAAAGAGGCCATGCCTAGTCCTCGATTAGCTAGATGAAGTCTGCACATGCTAGCTCGACATTTAATGGCTCGGATACCCTCCTTACAGGCGCCATGCACAATTAAGGTGGTGCGTGAAGAAGGATTTCAGTACGAATTCAACTGAAAAGACACAGAGCTCTGGGTGTCTGGGCACGCCTCTGTTAGGTGATTTTCCTGAGTATATAGACTCAATCTTTGTATTTTGTAATGGATCGATGGTTGAGCAAGGCTCCCGATTGTAAAGTTTTGATGAAGTGCTGGTCGCTCTGGTTAATGTATATGGAATTTGAGACTTCTTACTTTATGGATGTCAGCTTCCCTTCCATCTCTTTGTTTACTGTGTTAGAAAAAATTGGAATTGGAGGATCCAGTCGAGTTGTGGCTGTTATAGGATGATGTAGGTTGGATCACTGTAATAGTTTCATTGTTTCTAATCGGTTCTTGTGATTTTCTTGGTGCTGAAACGACTTGGAATTGAAGGATTCAGTCGAGTCACCCCTCAGCTCCTTGAAGCTCTGGAACAAGAGGATCTTGGCTTCCGAGTTTTTCGTCCTCAAGCTTCCGAAGGCCTGTTGCCTGAGGCATTATTGCTTGTCCTTCTCACAAGTATTTTTTATACCACCCTTTAGTCAATTTACTGACAAAAGTTGGATCAAGACCTCCCTTGCTTTCTACATACCAGTCCCAGTTTTCGAGTTAAAGCTATATTTTCTTAAGTCTTTACCCATCTAATCACCCCATTAAACAAATTGTGACATAAAACTGATGGGCATTGGGCTCTACTCCTACAACTAATCCAGGAGTGACTTCTGACGCTAACATTTATGGCGCCGTTGTCGGGGATGAAGTTGAAAATCTTCCCCGGGATTGAACGACATTGAACCTCTGATTCTGAAGGTGCATCGGGTATCGGAGCCTTTGAATATTTCTACTGTGCACCTGGCGACTCCATTGTGATGACTCCACTGGGGAGAACCTGCGCTATTAATTGTGGCTTTCAGAGGCAGACACACGTAGTCTGATCCACAACTACCTCTAGCTACACCTGAAACTGATCCAAAGGTGGTTCTCAGAAAAGGGAAGAACTTTGAAGAAGAAGCTCCCACCGTTGAAATAGGTAATCCACCATCTCCTTCTGTAAGAACTCCGTTTTCTCCTCCTGAGTTTCTTAATAGACATCCTTCAGAGGTTTCCCGTTTCCTAAATTTTGGGAGTGTTCCTGCTGAGTTTTCCCCTTCTGATCTGGGATTGGAGGGAGAAATACTTGTCACTCCCCTCTCCTCTGAAGTTGTAACTTGGCGAAGACCCAAGAACCCAGAATATTTCCCCACCCCTACACAAAGAGGAGCACCTACTGACTTGAGATCGCTAGCCTTCTCCTTAAATCCCCTCTTGTTTCCCACTCCACTTCGAGACTCACTCCTAGTGGCCCCTTTGCGAAATCCTTCTCCTCCAAGATATCCTCCACCTAATATTCCTATGGCTGGTGCTAATCCCCCTCTAAATAGAATGGATTCCATAGTCACTGCCATATATTATCCCTTAGTTCTACCCCATCCTATGAATCCTCTCCCTGCTAGAGATTACTTGAAGTATATGCCCAAGTTCACCGGGGAAGGGGATGTAACTGCTGAAGATCATCTGGCTGCTTTCTACAATTATGCAGACAACCTGAACATTGAAAATGAGGATGTCTGGATGAGAGTCTTCATCCAGATCCTATATGGCAAGGTGAGGAAGTGGTTTAGAGGGTTGGCCCCCAGATCTATTGATGGGATCGAAGCCCTGGATAGTGCTTTCTTGAGGAAGTGGGGGGACAGGAAGGATTTCATGTATTACATGACAGAGTTCGAGTCTTTGAAGAATATGGAAGGAGAGTCTATCTCAGACTTCTCCAAAAGATTCAATAAGATGTATAATAAAATCCCTACCGAAATAAAACCCTCAGAAGCCTCGGCCAAAATTTCCTATGCTAGCACGTTTGGACCCGATTTTTGTCTTTTATTGAGGGAAAGAAGAGTCACTTCCTTAGCTCAAATGCAAGATGCAGCCATAGAAGTGGAATCCAATGTATTAGCAAATAATAGACTGAGGAACAAGGTTGACACAAACAGGAGAAAGGGCAGAGATGAGGCCTCAACGTCTGGCCCAACGGTGCCCCACCCTCAAGTGGATGAACTGACCAAGATGGTGAAGTCTCTATCTGCAGAGATGGAGAAAATGAAGGTGGAAGGGAGGCAAGCATACAAGGGCCATCAGAACACCGAAAAAAAAGGAGGTTTCAGGAGGCTGAACAATATTACTCCCCCAACTGTGCAAAGAGAAAGAGTAAGAGACAGAGAAGACCAGAAAATTCAGGCCCCTTTTCAAAACAATTTTGTGGTCGAAGGGGAAGAAGGGGAAACAGATGAGCTAGATTCTGAAATCCATTACTTTAGGGACACTCCTTTTCCTCATCTCACTCAATTAGCATACAAGGGGTCTCTCATGGACAATCAACTAAATGAACTAAGCAAGGATGGCAAGATTAGTGGCAGCCAATGCAGATATGATCTACGTTCTAAGATAAAGACAGTAGCACCCGATGTTTCTGAGTAGTCCACTAGAACATAGAAGCCTGCTAATGAGGCAGCGAGCAGTCACAGAGGTAAGAAGACCCAATCCCCCTCTCCCATGGTTCAGATTCATGTTCTCGAAATAAGAGAAATCCCAAAGCTCTCGTCCTCTTTTAATTTCAAGCATGAAATTCAAAAAATCAGAATCCCTGTACCCCTAACTGAATTGATTAAACATGAAGGGTTCAAGAAATGCTTCTCTAAGATTTTACAGTCTGAGGTCTCAAGCCTTCCCACAGACTCCATCAATTTGCAAGATGAAAAGCCTGCAGTTATTCTAGGTCCTATGGTAAAAGACATGAGTGACTCATCCCCTCCCTTCTACACTTCCTTGAACATACATGACAAGGTACTGCACAACTATTTGACGGATTCGGGGGCTTCTCACAACCTCATTCCCAAAAATGTCATGGAAGAGTTAGGGCTAGAAGTCACCCAAGCCTATCATGACCTTTATTCCTTTGACTCCAGAAAGGTTCAGTGTCTAGGAGTTATCAAAGACCTGGTCGTGACCTTGTTTCAGCTGCCTATGAAAAGTGTGGTCATGGATATTGTAGTGGCCGATGTCCCCCCCAAGTTCGATATGTTGTTGTCAAGATATTGGATAAAAATACTGGGGGGAACCTTGTAGATGGACCTCACATATGCTACTATCCCAGTGTTTGGAGGAGAGCATAGAAGACTATATAGAGAATCCCAATTGGCCTATATAATCAGTGACGAAGCCAATCCTACCAACCATCCCATTTTTGCATTAGACACTGATTTAGGTTCTAGTTTTCTACAACTCACCCATGCTCCCGAGCCCCCTCTCAAGCTCAGAAAATAGCCCACCATTTCCCATAGGTTTTCTTTCTCCATCACCCCCGTCTGGAAAATGTTCTTTGATGGAGCCTCTTCCAGGGAAGGTGCTGGTGCTGGGGTAGTTTTTGTATCACCTGCTCAGGAAACCATATCTCTATCGTACAAACTAGAATTTGAAGCTACCAAAAATGTGGCAGAGTATGAAGCTCTTGTTCTGGGACTAAGAGCTACGAGGGAAATGGGAATTTGGGAGGTAGCTGTGTTCAGTGATGCATAGTTGGTGGTCCAACAAGTCAGAAATGCTTATCAGGCTAAGCATCCTCAACTTAGAAGCTACAAAAATGAGGTATGGGACCTAATTGACAGTTTCTTCTCAGCATTTAACATTTCTTTCATCCCAAGAGAGGAGAACACAGCGGCAGATTCCTTGGCTACATTAGTAGGCAATTTCAAAGTACCCTTGCCGTCCAAATTCAAATATGATGTGGAAGTAAAATACAGGCCCTCCATACCGGACAATGTCAAACATTGGAAGGTATTCAAGGATGATCTCGAGATCAAGAAATTCTTGGAGACTTTCGAAGAATTATCAGAGATGCATATCGACCAAGATTCTGTCTCTGAGGAAGGGCTTGATGGGGGTGAGTTGCTGAATAAAATAGAAAAACATGACACTGTGTAGCTTCCCAACAATCATATTCCAAGAGGACTGGTTCCTTTGGAAAGGCTTTTTGATAGAAATGATGTGTCATTAAAAGGGGAGACCTCAGAGGATGACACTGGTACTATTCAGTGCAACATTGGGACCGAGAGTGAGCCCAAGTTTGTCAAATTGTCAAGAAGTCTGACAAAGGAGCAGAGGTCCGAATACATTTGACTTTTGAGGGAATTTGCTTATGTGCTTGCCTGGACCTATGAAGACCTCAAAACATATGACATTTCTGTCATCGAACATAAAATCCCATTAAAAGAGGAGGCAAAGCCATTTAGGCAGAAGCTGAGATAGATCAATCCTATGTTGTTGCCTATCATGGAGAGGGAAGTGAAGAAGCTGCTTCAAGCTCAGATCATTGTACCACTGAGATATTCAGAGTGGGTAGCCAACTTGGTTCCAGTTAGGAAAAAGAGTGGAGAGATCCGACTCTGTGTAGACTTCAGAAACCTGAATAGGAGCTCACGAAAGGATAACTACCCCTTACCAAAGATGCAACATATACTGCAGAGGGTAATAGGAGCTTCCAGGATGTCCATGATTGATGTTTTCTCTAGCTACAATCAGGTCTCTATCCTACCTAAGGACAGGGAAAAGATGACATTTACCACTCCATGGGGCACCTTCATGTACGCCAAGATTCCGTTTGGATTAATGAATGTAGGGGCAACATTTCAGTGTGCCATGGACATAGATTTTGTCAGCGAAAAGGATAAATTTGTGGTCATCTATCTGGATGACATCACAGTGTTCTCAAAGTCTGATAAAGAACACTGTCATCATCTCAGAAAAGTTTTCCTGAAATGCAAGAGTTTTGGCATTTCATTAAACCCCAAGAAATCTTTGTTCGCCATGCAGGAGGGAAAATTACTAGACCACATAGTATCAGCATAAGGAGTCAGGATTGACCCTAGCAGAGTTGAGGAAATACAAGCCTTATCAATCCCGAGGTCCAAGAAGGAGGTCCAATCCTTCCTTGGTAAGATCAATTTTCTGAGGAGGTTTGTGCTTAACTTTGTTGAGGAGGTAAAACTTATCACAACCATGCTAAGGAAAGGAAATGAAGTGAGGTGGACTTCTGAATCACGACATTCCTTTGAGAAAATTAAGAAGGCCATGACTAAATCCCTCGTGCTTATTAGTCCCGACTACTCAAAGGATTTCCTTATTTTCTCCTTTGCCTCACCTGACATGGTGGCTACTGTTTTATTATAGACAAACAGGATCGGACTTGAGCAACCTATCGCCTATTTCAGCCGAGCATTAAGGGATGATGAAGTCAAGTATGACACCATGGAGAAGTAGGCCTATGCCCTGGTAAAGGCTCTCAAGGACTTTAGAATCTATGTCCTGTAGTAAAAAATCATCGCCTATGTCCCCTTAGCTGCTGTTAAAGACATTCTTGTTCAGCCTGACCTAGACGGGAGAAGGAGTAAGTGGATAGCCAAGATTATGGAATTTGACCTCGACATAAAGCCTACCAAATTGATCAAAGGTCAAGGTTTAGCCAAGCTGTTAGCTGAAGCCAATTACCAATCTTTCGGGATAAGTTTCATCAACAAATTCTTAGAAATTCAACAGGGTCAGCTGTCTGACATGGACCCTCAGAGGGAGCCCCCATTGGCCTGATGTACTTGGTATAAGGATGTCATATACTTCCTGCAGGAGTTGCGGCCTCTAGATGGCTTGCCGAGAAACAAAGCAAGAGATCTGAAGCTCAAAGCAGTCAGATATTGCCTTATCGATCAAATCTTATACTAGAAAGACCCCCTGGGGGTGCTGTTAAAATGCATGGATCCACAAGAGGCTGACAGGATCATGTTTGAATTTCACAATGGCCTATGTGGAGGGCAACACTTCTGGAAGACCACAGCCCACGAAATCCTCAGGGCTAGATACTACTGGCCAACCGTATTCACTGAAGTCTGCAGAAGGGTCCGAGCTTGCCTCAAATGTCAAAGATTTTCAGGAAAGAAACAGCTCAAGTCCCTGCCCTTAAATCCTGTGGCTGTTTCGGGACCTTTCCAGCAATGGGGCCTAGATTTCATTGGCAAAATTCATCCTGCTTCTAGTGGGCAGCACAGATGGATCCTGACTACCACATACTTCTTTACCAAATGGATTGAAGCTATTCCCACCAGGAGTGCTTCCCACAAGGTAATTATTGGATTCCTGGAAGACCTCATCACAAGATTCGGTTGCCCAAGAAATATCGTTACAGATAATGCAACCTCATTCAAGGCTAAACCACTAGTTAGGTTCTGTGAGCAATTCGAAATCAAGCTGATTCACTCCACTCCATACTATCCTCAGGGAAATGGTCTAGCAGAATCCTCCAATAAAAGTCTCATAAGGATCATCAAAAGGTTATTGGAGGACAACAAAAAGGCTTGGAATTCAAAGCTTAAATTCGCTCTATGGGATGATCAGGTGACTACAAATAGATCTATAGGCATCTCCCATTTCCAGTTAGTTTATGGAGCAGAAGCTATTCTCCCTTCTCAGCTGGCTATTCCTGTAGTGAAATTCTTCCAGGATTATCAGGGAGAGCCCAATGACATGATCATAAGTATTCATCAACTGGTAGAAGTCCAGCAGGCCATAGAGAAGGCCATGATCAGAATTCAGGATCATCAGCAAGGGATCAAGCAGGTTTTCGATAAGGGGGCCAAGAAGGAAGAATTTCAGATAGGAGACCTGGTGCTGAAATGGGACACTCCTAAACAAAACAAGGGCAAGCATGACAAATTTGAATCCCTATGGATCGACCCCTTCAAAATCTTTGAAGTTTTCTCAAATAACACTTACAGGTTGCAGGATTTGGAGGGTGAAGAAGTTTTCAGCAGCCCAGTAAATGGATTTTCTTAAAAAATGTTTTGTATGAGCCTTCAATGGCTCCTTTATTTTGTAAATATTGTCCTTTTTGTTCTTTGTTTTTACTTTTATTGTTTCGGATTAGTAAGTGACTCCATAGCCCAACAACAAGGCATTGGAACTGCAAAATGAGTCCTTAGAGCATCAAAAGGATGAGTCTATCCCCCATGGAGCCTAATGTTAGTAACATTTCTCGTCCGAAGCACAAGGGATACCCAGGTCTGCAGGTGCATGAGAAGCGCCCGAGCGCAACGCGGGAAAGTCTCGTTTCAAGTTTCCAAGCAAGTAGGCGGGTGAGATTGTATTGCCGACGATCCATATTTATCCGAGGGAGTAGATCGACGGTTGGCGAGGAATCGCAGCTAGCAGAGGCACGTCAATATTAGTGCATTGGACAACACCCACTAGACATGAAGGAAAGAATAGCATCTACCCATCCAAATGACGCGTGACGTGAGATCCAGTCTCATTAGCTTTTCGGCAGTCGCAAGTTTGAGGGGAGATAATTTCATGGTGTTCTATATCTTGAAACCCTGAACCATGAAAGCATCAAAGGTGCCCAGAGTCAAGCCCACAGGATCGTCGAATGAGTTCAGGACTATTGGATCTAAGAAGGACGCGTGGCGCGAGATGTAGTCGTGTCGGCGTTTCGGCAGTCGCAAGTTCAAAGGGTAAGGGTTCTATGTCCATCTGCATCTCGAAACCCTGAACCTCAAAAGCGTCGAAAGCGCTCAAGGCCAGGCCCATAGTATCGAGAATGCAATCTTAGCCATCCATCATAGGAGACACCTGGCGTGCACGATTGGGCTCCTCGCCATTTCTCCCATCGTGATTTTGAAGTGCAAGGATTGGCTCCCTCACACCCCCGATGCGCGAAGTAACGAAAGCATCCAGGACCCAGGCCCACAATGTCGACGGGAGAGTTCTGAACCGTCAGATCTAGAGGGACGCGTGGTGCCAGATTAAGCCGTCTCGATGTTTTTCTCATCGCGATTTCAAGAAATAGGGATCAGCTCCTTCCTATTCACGAACGTCGAAGGCACCTTTGAGAGTAAACACAGGGTCATAGCTGTGGTCGCCTGGGAAAGAAGAGAGCCACGCAAAAGGGGCCAAAGTTGTCGAGTCTTGTCGCTGAAAGGATCGTCGTGATCTCTAGGCACCATTTCATATGACCTCGGTCCTGGTTTTCGTTTGGAGTAAATGAAGGTGAGAAAGAATGGTTGAAACCTCTCTTCATGCATTAAGTGCATGGTATGGAGGGCCTGGCCAGCGGTCTTCTCGAAAGGGTCACGTGTACCATTTTTTAAAAGAGGCCATGCCCAGTCCTCGATTAGCCAGATGAAGTCTGCACATGCTAGGGTGGCATTTAATGGCTCAGCTACCCTCCTTACAGGAGCCATGCACAATTAAGGTGGTGCGTGAAGAAGGATTTTAGTACGAATTCAACTGAAAAGACATGGAGCTCTGGGTGTCTAGGAACGCCTCTGTTAGGCGATTTTCCTGAGTATATAGACTCAGTATTTGTATTTTGTAATGGATCGATGGTTGAGCAAGGTTACCGATTGTAAATTTTTGATGAAGCGCTAGTCGCTCTGGTTAATGTATATGGAATTTGAGACTTCTTACTTTATGGATGTCAGCTTCCCTTCCATATCTTTGTTTACTATGTTAGAATAACTTGGAATTGGAGGATCCAGTCGAGTTGTGGTTGTTATAGGATGATGTAGGTTGGATCTATGTAATAGTTTCATTGTTTCTAATTGGTTCTTGTGATTTTCTCAGCACTGAAATGACTTGGAATTGAAGGATTCAGTCGAGTCACCCCTCAGCTCCTTGAATCTCTGGACCAAGAGGATCTTGGATTTTGAGTTTTTTTCCCTCAAGATTCCGAAGGCCTGTTTCCCGAGGTAGTCTTTCTCGTCCTTCTCACAAGTCTTCCTTCTACCACCCTTTACTGACAGAAGTTGGATCAAGACCTCCCTTGCTTTCTACATACCAGGCTTAGTTTTCGAGTTAAAGCTATATTTTCTTGAGTCTTTACCCATCTGATCACCCCATTAAACAAATCGTGACATAAAACTGATGGGCGTTGGGCTCTACTCCTGCAAGCAATCTAGGAGTGACTTATGATGCTAATAGGTGGTTAATTGAGTCATGAAATTGTTTTAGGGCCAATCACAATTTTTTTTAGACATTTATGGTCCATAATGATCCATCATTTCACTTAAAATCACAAAGGGATGTCCATTTTGAAATAATTCCTCATTATGACAAGTTGGTAGCGCAAAGCACTATTTTAACACTAAGTGTGCTACCAACTCATGAAAAAACTTTGTTTTTTTTCATTTGAAGACTTTTGAAGTGAAAAAGGTATATCAGAAAAAATTTCAAGGTTCTTAAATCATCATCAAGTCTTGAGATCCTCTTCTAAAGTTGCAGCTTGCCAACAAAGTATTGTTAAGGTTTTTTGGGAACCAAGGAAGTTTTGTCCTTAGGTATTTTTTCTCTAATTTTCGTATGTGCAGAAGTATTTGTAGTAGTTTCTTGGATATCAAATGGCTCCAAGGAAATAACCTATCCCCTGGAAGAGGTCAGGCTTTGTGGTCAAGTTTGAACCTATTGATACTACTTTTATTGAGAAAAACTCTAACCATGTGGACTAATTCAAGCTCATAGGTTGTTGGAGGTTTTGTCAAAATCTATAAGGGAATCATCTGGAGAAAGAGAGGAAGATGCATATGGTAGAATCATAGAGGAACATTTTTATCAGTTTGTGTTCAAGATAAAAAAACCCTATCAAGTGATAAACACATAAGAAATGCATATCACAAGCATACTCTGTTTTTAGAGTTTATTGATGGAATTTGTCAAAGATGGATATGTTTATAGTGATAGTATGGAAAATGGTTCTCTTCATGGTGCAGGGTATTCATCTTCCAAGAAGGAATTCCAGAGGCATTGAGTGTTTGTCTAAAGCACTTGGAGTATTACATTTTGGCATAAACCTTTTTTGTAAAATGAAGTATGGGGAAGTTTAAATGATTAAGACTGATAGACTGCAACATTTTATATGTTATGAAGTCAAATTTTAGGTCTTAGATCATCCTTTTCCAGCATTCATTTAAGGTTATAAAACAATTTTGGACAAAATTGTTGAAAACAATCACCTAGAGGAGTTTGTAGCACAAACTATGTTTTTTCTCTGTATTGCACTACGAACTCTTCAAACTTTAAACATGGATGATCTTTGGTCAAAATTCGACTTGGAAAGAGAATTTTTACATCAAGGTGGCCACATATATTTGAATATAAGATCACCCCCCATCAAATCATGTAGGTGGAACTTCGTTTCCTTAATGGAAACATTCTAGGGATCAAATCCTACATTGTAGGAATATGACTAGATTTTGGAAATCAATGTTTTCCTATTTTAGTCATCTTTTCTGGAGATATATTCCGATGATCTGGAAAGGTATTTTTTGAACGTGAGATTTTTTTCGCAAGAATGATCTCCTCTTCAAAAAACTCACTCATTTTTCCAACATCTATTTGGATTAGGGAGATATAGGTGAATCGTTGAGCATCAATTTCTAGAAATTTGACAGTTTGTATTTTCCATCCACCTCATAAATTCGAATTGAACTTGGATAACTAAGGATAGGTGAAGAGGTTATGAGATACATTTATTTTGGATCTATATGAGCATGTAATTTCTATAAATAGAACCAAATGGAGGAGTTAAAAGGGAGGTTGGATTGGGAGGACTTGGAGAGACTCCTTGGTAAAAGACTTTTGAATGCATATTATAATATAAGCTTCTTTTATTGTAGATGTTTAGTACCTTCATATTCTTTCTTTTCTGTACATGTGGGTGAATATTATATTCATGTTTTCCATGTTTATATAATGACTAATAACTATCATCTTATCTTGGCATTGATAAACTAGAATTGCAAGTACTCTTACCTGTTATAGTTGGTCACTCATGTATGCTTATGTATGTATGTTTTTGCTGGTATAATAAGTATTTTTCATCATTTACATCTTTATATAAACCTTATGAACAAGTATAGTTGAAAGCCTTATTTGTCTGAGTGTATTCATATGTGTCTGGAGTGAGTGAGATCATATCAACTTATTCAATTTGATCCAATTGATACCCTTATTTACACATTTGATTATGTTACCAAGCTCACTCTATTTGCAACCTAGAGTGACTCTTGGAGTGATAAAAAATTGATGTTGTTTTCGGGGAAAGGATTTTGAAGCAAGCTTCCATGGGAGATGACATAGTTATAGTTGTTGATGATAAACAAAGGTTGGGCATCATATTGGTTGTAATATTCTATCTGGTGACTCCATGAAGGACAAATTCAGTGATGACTCCACAATATTCAAATGTCAAAGGAATTTGATTCTCTTTTGGCTCAAAGGTTTGCACCTCTCAACTTCTCTGCAGTTCCTGGTTTCCCACATCTAGTACCTCATTTGACAGAATGGAGAGATTTTCTTCCTATCTTTAGCGACAGGAAAGAAGACAATCCTGCAGAACACCTCATCAAGTTCCATGAGTGCATGGATCTATTATATCTACAACATGATGATGTTCGCATGAAGATGTTCATGCATTCATTGGATGGTGATGCATGTAACTAGTATTTCTCATTACCTCCTTCAAGTATTTCATCTTTGAAAGAGTTTCACAGAGTATTCAATGAGCATTGCAAAGGGTACTTTTTATATGATTTTTTATTTGATAATTGTTGTGAGGAATATGAATTGCATGATGAGATTGAAGTTATAAATAGAGAATAATTTATCCCTCACAATATGCAACAACTCTCTAATGATATTCAATATGATATGCTTTCACATGACCATGAACTAGAAATGGAAATTGAAGAAGCTCAAAGTTCTCCTACTACAATTATTTTTTATTGTTGTATGTCTAAAAATATAATTGATTTAGTTATAAATCATGAGGATCAGTTTTCTGTTGGTCAAATTCCAATTGAAATTAGTAAGGTCAGCCCACATTCTTCAGATTTGCAGACAAAGGGAAGTTGCAACAACCATGAGGAATTGGATTTGCAGAGATCATCCATTTTCAAGGTGGAATGGCAGGAAGACTGTAAGTATGAGTCAAATTTGACACATCATTTGAAAATTTGTTCAGATCTTTCTTTAAATCAAGATGTAGATCATACCAATGATGATATTATAAGTCATTTTGAGCAAGAAGCAATGGATGATTGCCTAAGTAACTATATAATTAAAGTTGATCACAATTAGAGTTCTTTAAATTATATTATGCAATCATCATATGATCATTTTGGTAAAGAAGAAATTGTCATTTGTCATGATCAAAAATGTCCCTTGGCAGATCAAGGAGGACATTGGGTTTCAAGTAAAATGGAAGATATACATGATCAGTCAATCGTTTTGAATCAATATAATTGTGATCTAATGTTTGAAGACCCTATGGCAGCCTTGCTTGAGTCTTATCTCTCAGACTCTCTTAAGTTTTCATATTTTATCATATCACTTGCATTTGACAGTGAGTGTGATATCTTGAAAGAGTTTTTATGGTCACTATTATGCTTTAATTATTATCTTCTAATCAGTGGCGTAAAAATAAGTCTTTCAGTCGTGATTTTACTTGTATGGATTCATTAGAAGCGTGATTTCACTTGATCAACAAGCAATACAATTGATTAGAGTAGGAGTGTGTGATAATAAGTTTAGCACTTGAACATTTTTTTTTTAGTTTTTCAATAAATAAGAAGTGTTTATCTCAGTACATCAAGAACATAATGTAAGTGACATATATTAAGGGTTTACAAAGGAATGGTTGTACATGTTTAATACTAGATGACTCCATAACCCAATGGAATTGAAAATATGGAGTCCAAGATGTATATTTTTGAAGAGTGGTTTGATCTCATAATCAGAGCAGGTTGGAAGGTTTTCGAATTGAACGGAAAGGCATAGGGTATGCTATGTTCTTGGAACCTCACAGGGAGGCTTCCTTCCCCAATTAGAGCTAGAAGTTATCTCCCAAATAAACATTTTTTTTATTTGGAGTCTTAGGTGGTTAATTGAGTCATGCAATTGTTTTATGGCCAATCACAAGTTGTTTTAGTCATTTATGGTCCATAATGACCCATCATTTCACTTCAAATCACAAAGGGATGTCAATTTTGAAATAATTTCTCATTATGACAAGTTGGTAGCGTAAAGCGCTATTTTAACACTAAGTGTGCTACCAACTCATGAAAAATATTTTTTTTTGCAATCGAAGACTTTTGAAGTGAAAAAGGTATATCCAAAATTTTTTCAAGGTTCTTAAATCATCATCAAGTCTTGATATTCTCTTCTAAAGCTGTAGCTCGCCATCAGAGAAGTATTGTTAAGGTTTTCTAGGAACCAAGGCAGTTTTTTCCTTAGGGGTTTTTGCTCTAATTTTCTTATGTGCAGAAGTATTTGCAACAGGTGCTTGGATATCAAATGGCTCCAAGGAAAGACCCTATCCCCATGAAGAGGTCAGGCTCTGTGGTCAGTTTTGAACTTATTAATACTACTCTTATTGAGAACTCCTTGAAGTGCATAGGATGTTGGAGGTTTTGTCAAAAGCTAGAAGGGAATCATCTGGAGAAAGAGAGGAACATGCATATGATAGCAACATAAACCAACGTTTTTATCATTTTGTGTTGAATATCAAAAAACCCTATCAAGTGCTAAATACATAAGAAATGCATATAACAAGCATACTCCGTTTTTAGATTTTATTGATGGAATTTGTCAAAGAGGGATGTGTTTACTGTGACAATATGGAAAATGGTTCTCTTCAGTTTGAAGGGTATTCATCTTCCAAGAAGCAATTCCATAGGCATTGAGTGTTTGTCTAAAGCACTTGGAGTATTACATTTTGGCATAAACCTTTTTTGTAAAATGAAGTATGGGGAAGTTTAAATGATTAAGTCTGATATATTGCAACATTTTATATGTTATGAAGTCAAATTTCAGGTATTAAAGAATCATTTTCCATCATTCATTTCAGGTTTTAAAATAATTTTGGACAAAATTGTTGAAAGCAATCACCTAGAGAAGTTTGTAGCGCAAACTGTGTTTTTTTTGTGTATTGCACTACCAACTCTTCAAACTTTCAACATGGATGAGCTTGGGTCAAAATTCGACTTGGAAAGAGGCGTTTTGGGTCAAGGTGGCCAAATATATTTAAAGATAATATCATCTCTCGTCAAATCATGCAGGTGGAACTTTGTTTCCTCAATGGAAACATTCTAGGGATCAAATCCTAGATTGTAGGAATATGACTAGATTTTGGAAATCTGTGTTTTCCTATTTTAGTCCTCTTTTATGGAGATAGATTCTAATGAGATGGAAAGGTATTTTTGGAAAGTGAGAGATTTGTTTCAAAATAAAGAGATCCTCTTCAAAAACCTCTCTCAGTTTTCCAACATCCGTTAGGATTCGGGAGATGTAGGTGAATCTTTGAGCATCATTTTCCAAAAATTTGACAGTTTGTATTTTCCATCCACCTCATAAATTTGAATGTGATTTGGATAACTAAGGATAGGTGAAGAGGTTATGAGATCCATTTATTTTGGATCTATATGATCATGTAATATTTATAAAGAGAACCAAAGGGAGGAGCTAAAACAGAGGTTGGATTGGGAGTCCTTGTGGAGACTCCTTGGTAAAATACTTTTGAATGCATATTGGAATATAAGTTTCTTTTTTTGTAGATGTTCAGACCTTCATATTCTTTATTTTTTGTACCTGTGGGTGAATATTATATTCATGGTTTCCATGTTTATCTAATGACTGATAACTGTCATCTTATCTTGGCATTGATAAACTATAATTGCAATTACTCTTACATGTTATAGTTGTCCATTCATGTATGCTTTTGTATGTATGTTTCTGCTGGTATAATAATTATTCTTCATCATTTGCATATTTATATAAACCTTCTGAACAAGTATAGTTGAAAGACTTATTTGTCTGAGTGTATTCGTATGTGTCTGGAGTGAGTGAGTGTTATAGCAATATTTGCCTCACCATTTCTATCTTGCACAGAGTGCCTTTTTCCATTTCCCTATGTAGACTTATCAACCCCTTTTTGATAAATCCAGAGCCAAAAATATATATGTTTCCACATATACACTCCCTAACTTCTTTGCAAGATGCGTATATGCTTGTTTCTCCACTACAGCTTTCATATATTGGGATTTGTGCCAGAAAATACAAAATGAGGTTGGGTTTCCATGTCACAACAGAAGATCTCTAATCTTTGGCCTTCCATATATTGAAAACATTCTGACTCGGCCCTTCAGTTGCATTCTGGAATCTATAAGAGCACAATTTCGAGTTATGAAAAAAGAGGAGAAAGCATTCAACTTTGAGAGAAAAGTTACTCTGGAGAAATTACTTCATATTGAGTTTGCATCCCTTTGTCCCTCAAGTCTGAACACAGTGTTCAACCCCCAAGCTCTTTCCTTATTGTTGAGAGGACCTCATTACCTCTTTTCTATGAGCTCTCCTTTGGTGGAGGATTGAAGTGGTGGAGACCCAGTTGGAAGGAACTTGGTTTCTTGGTTTCAAACCGTGCCGACACAGAAGTCTGTAATGTTGATACTTATGTTGATCAATTATTAATAGAAATACTCATTTCCCGTCCTATCGATATCTTGCAAATATATGATTATTATCCATGGGCATGTTTGTAATGTTTATTAATGGATTGTGCTATCTGATGTGCTAACTCATTTTATATATTGTCACTATATACTTGCATCGCTTGTTTGTTGAGAACTTCTTGCAGGCGTGAAACTTTGGGTCAAAGTGCTCAACAGTGGAATGACATCAAACGATTGGATCGAGGTAGGCTTATTCCTCGTATTTCACATTAGTTTATATAGCACATGTTGGAATTGAGTTGATTTATAAATTCATACCTATTTGTTGTGGTTTACCCTTGGCCATAGAGAGTTTTTCCCTTGTAACAGAATTGGTGACTCCACTGGGGATAGATCTTCCTTCTAAGGGTTGAAGTATTTTGTCTTCTTACATTGCTCTTTTTCCTTTGTGTTTCTTGTCATATCATAGTTGGACAGAGTCTGCTCACTCTGGGTCTGATTTTTTCATCCTTTTACCCTTACCTAACCTTGTTTTAAAAGATATACACCTTTTTTTCTCTGACAACCGCGTATACACGCTTGTTGTCCCACTGCAGGAAGCGTATATACACCCTTTTCTCTTAAACAGTCATGTACACCACTTCCCCTTGCTTTCTTTCTTGGTTTAGTGACTATTGGGTAGGTTTTGAGGATCACTAAGCCTTCTTAGGTCTTTGTGGTGCCTGTTGAGATTATCTGGGATGACAGGAAACCTGTTTGGAGTTGAATTTTTGGGCGACGTCTTTCTCTTTATTTTCTATTTTTGATTTGTCCTTAGTAGTTGGGTTGTCTTCTTAGCTGCTTGGTATTTTGCTCGAGTGATTTCTTTTATACACAGTATAAGTTACATATCAAGTCACTTATCAAGCCATGCATTTTCTTTTTAATACATTGAAAATACAAAAAAATAGGTATTTTTCAGTGGTTGGTATTTTTGTCTTGGAACCTTTATCATTAGCTTAGCACATTTAGTGAAATATTGCATTTTACTTCTGAGTTGAAAAGTTAAAATTGAAGATTGCACTGTTTTTATTTAGCATATCACTCACTGAAAAGTTAAAGTTAGGCTTTGCATTATATCTATTTTTATTTTCATGCAGAGACATAACACCATGAGTTTCATTTCCATACCTTTTTGAGTAATCACGACCAATAAAATTTATGCTTTAAACTAAAATTGATTAGTAACGATTTTGTTGTTTAGGGTGCACAAACTAGCCTAGGATTTAGTGCCTTGGAATAGGATTTTGTGAGTAAACTTCTCCAAGGCAATTAAATCAACATATGTGTCTGAGACAGGGAGTTGAGAAATCCATTGTATAATTGGTAATATCAAGAGGCTGCTCTCACACTGGAGTTAAGCACGAAGTTGCATGAATTTTTTTGAAGGGATAACCCCTGGATACTCACCTAGCGTCAAAGATATTTTTATGGATTTATTCATATTTGGGGATCTTTCTAGTATCCATACCTCTGTGAGAGGTGATACTTTCAAGGTTTCGGGCTTTTCTACCCTGCCCATATGGTAATCCAGACTTATGATTGTTCGTTCGTGCATCGGTTATATAGTGGTTGATTATTTTCTTGACTTAGGTTTCTCATAGGTTACTTGCAAGGGTTATTCTGCTTGTATCCTTAGTTAGATAGGGGTCAGACAACACACAACCTTTATGGAATATTACCTCTCTGGGGGGATCTGATCGAGTGGTTGTTAAGCCTACGAGGGCCCTTATAACTAATTTTTTTACCTCCAAACTTTAGTAGGTGGTCTCAAGTCCCTCTTAGATGAGGCATACCTTCTTTAGCGAGGGAGGCCACCCAACCACTTTAGCCCGTTTGCATGCATATTGGTTGTTTGACTTTTCGGTATGCTCTTTGATTACTAGTTGGCCCTAGGACTCTGGTTTTTGGTTTCATTATCATGGATAGCAGAGTGCCTTTTACTCCTCCATTCACCGCTTACCCCCCCATGATGCCTCCTCATTTCATGGGGGTAGACCCTTCTGTTTTTTACAATGGTATGCATGATTACAATGCTCAATCCGCACCTTGGGTCTCTAGACATTTTTCTATTGATATGCCTTCCCACGTGAAACCCCCTCCCTATTCTACTAATATGAATCGGAGAATTAGACCTGGGGCACCATCACTTCCATGCCCACTTATTTGTTTGATATGAGTCGTGTTCCCATGGGAGGTTGGAACCTTCCACCTTATGGATCCAATCCTAGTTATTCTCTTTCAGGGTCCAATGCTCAGATGGGTGCTTATTACACCCCACCCATGTATCTTTCATCTGCCATGTCGGTCCCTTTAAACACTTTTTCTGTACTAGGTCCTCAAATACCCCCAAGTCTTCTGTATGGGGAGAATTAATTATATAATTCAGGCTACCCTCCTTATGGGACACCATCACAAAGGGGCGACATATATCCTCACTTGAATAATTCTTATCCTACCATGGTCTCTTTACAGACCTCAGTGATGATGCTTGTCTAGACCTCTTCAGACCACCTTGGCATAAACCACCATGTTTCTGGGCCAGGACAGGGAGTATACTAGCATCCTTTCTGTCCTGCAATGTTTTAGAATCAATATTTTCCAGGACCTTGGAATCAATTACCACAATCTATTTCTAGCCCATCCACTGTAATCCACACCAGTGCACCATCGCCCACCTCTACTAGTCATGTCGGAGATGAGTCGAAACTTTCTACAAATCATGTCGACAACTCACTTCCAACCTCTACCAATTATGTTGGGGACACCATCCTTTTCACCTCGGATCATAGCCATGTCACGTCTCCGACTCCTATTCATCACATAGGAGACAAATCTCTTTCCTCGTCCAATCCCATCGAGAAACCTAAACATCTCATATGTAAACCTAAATTCCTTTGCAAAACTTGTGAAGGAAGCCATATTACTTGCTTGTGCCCAGTGATTGTCGGGATACCAATGACATGGGGCTCACCCAAAATCCCTTTGGCCTCTAAGACACCCATGGTTTTTCCTCACACCACTTCACTTTTAATGATCCTGGCGGTCTCACCGCCGAGATTTTCCTCTGACCTCACCCCCTCCACAGAGGGTGAAGCGTCTCTTGCCCCCGTTACCATGCATCCTCTTCAACCTATAATTGAAGAAGTGACCACTCTGCTGCCATTTATGGTCAAACCAAATCTCCCTGAAAAGAGTGATGCACCCTCCAATCACATCATCAACATTCCAAGTCTTCCCCATTCTGAACAAGAGAGATTCATTCTTCCTCTGAATACTCTCTCTCTGAGTTCTAATGAGGTCCCCTTCCATTGGGATGACCTGATGAGACATCCCATACCCCCACCTATGTGTGTTCCACTAAGATACATTATTCAAACCATAATAGAGACTATGTACTCCATTAGCAGTTTCTCCTCCTCGAATTGGAGAGCTTTGGGATTTCCCAAGCTTTTGTGAGCTATCTGTAGGATACTGAGGGTGATGCACCACTGAGGGGTGATGTTCCACTAAGAGACATTATTCGAACCATAACAGAGACTATGTACTCCATTATCACTTTCTCCTCCTCGACTTGGAGAGCTTTGGGATTTCCCAAGCTTTTGTCATCTATCTGTGGGATACTGACTTTCAAAAGAAGGTCGGGATGGGAACCTTGGCCTCCCCCTTTACATGTTGATTAGAACTAAAAATGAGTCTTAGTTAAGCTCTTTTCCAACTCATTATTAAAAATTGAAAATATCATCGAGTGATTTGTCCCTTTCACACTCATTAAAATTGGATTTGAAATATCATGAGTCTTAGTTAAGCTCTTTTCCAACTCACTATCAAAAATGGAAAAGATTGCCGAGTGAACTTGTCTTTTTCACACTCGTAAATTGGATTTGAAAAGACGTCTATTTGGCACAAGTTTACCCCTTTTTCACACCAAGTAAACTAAAAGATATAAAAAAGGACATTTTTTGGCATTAAATTGTGATTGCATTTCATGCCCTTGCTTACAGTATTGAGCCTTTAGCCTGTTCTCGCTTTGTGTTATAAACCATGGCCCAAGCAGTTTGCATCCTCAACCAAGCAGAGCCTTGTTTATATCCTTCACATTTTGACACCTTATACCCTAGAAGGAACATCACCCTGAGTGTCCATATCTTGCATGCATTTCCTTGCATTGAGCATAGGTACGTTCCACTGCTAGAAATAGTTTTGCTTACTTGTGACACTCGTTCCCTCCTCTGTATCATAGCATTCACTTGTTATGAAAAAAAAAAATAAAGACGAGTGGGAAGGGAGTACTATATTGTAATTGGAAGCAATCGTGTCGCCTTTGAACAATGCACAAAGCTATTGAGTCCTTGTGTCATCATAAATTTTGGTTTAGCATGGCCTTAGGAAGTTGATCTCATTACAGAATTTTCTCTACCAATTGGTTAATCTTCCAGCCACTATAGAGAACATTATGGATGCCTCCTGCATCTATTTGTCACATCATTAATTCTATGTTGTTGGAGTCCACCATATGTCTCATGCTCTTGTTCAAAGGATGTCTATCAACTTGTGTTGGCCACTCCTCAGAAATCTTGACTTTGCATGTCATCCATACCCTCAGTTTGTCTCAGAATCACATGATACTTTGGTATTATTATGGACCCTGGCCCTACTTTCATCATTGGTAGGTCACCTTGAACCCAAAAATCAACATTTCATCATGGGTCATTGACTGGGTGGTTTCCCTTGTGTTCGACAGCAAGACATCTATTCACACTTTGGGATTTGTGTAGTGTCTTGGATACCATTAGCCTTATTGGTGGTTTCCTCACCTTTGTCAGTAGTTTTCATCATTGGCTGCTATTTAGAGGGTCTTTTTTGTGTACCTCTTTCATTTGGCACACATGAAAGATGCACAAGGTCATTGGTTCATGAACATGTTCTTTATCCGATCTCCACCAAATCATCAAGCTCCTGCTTTGTTCCTCGTGATGATTGATGAGAGATGTCTTAATGCTCTCCTTTCAGTGGGTCTCTTTCCATCGACTTCAACTCATGTATTATGGATATGAGACCTAGAGTTTTATGAGTACCTTAAGGATTGCATTCATTAGTGGCAAGCTATCTCACCATTGATAGATAGGAATACGCCAATGTCTCCTGATCAATGGATCTCTCAACTGTTCGACACCAACTCCTTTATTCACATTTGTAGAGATGTACTTGGTTCCTTGATACCTACTTTCATCATTGGTAGGTTGTCTCGCATTTGTTAACAATATACCTCAATGACCGGTAATCAAATGATGTCTCATTGTGTTCGACCTCAACTCATTTATTCACATGATGTAGACTTGCACCATTGGCGGATTGTATTGAAGACTTGAGGACATCACTTTGTGGATGCATCTTTCCTGAGTTGTTGCTTCCATTTCATTGGACCAGTACCTATTTGACTTCAGCGATCATGGGAGATTAGATTGTACTCCATGTTATACAGATATCTTCATATTGATTTTGAGACTAGTTTCACTGGGCCGTGTTCATGACTATGACAACTATTGGCATGTAACCACATTTATACTTACCTACTCATGGCCATGAACACGTGTTGGTATATTTTCCACATGGATCTGCATTGTATTCTTGGCAGCCATGTATGCAAAGTCAATACATAATGTAATGAGAAATTGAGTTCATCCAGTTGGTTCTCTACCACTCCACTTCTGGGTTATTTATAATGTATTTCAGACATCACAGATACTCCTCTAATCTCACACATTAGGGGGCATCTGTTATAGAAAGATTCACCTCACCATTGCTATCTTGCAAAGAGGGCCTTTTTCCATTTCCCTATGTAGACTTATCAACCCCTTTTTTATAAATCAAGAGCCAAAAATATATATTTTCCACATATACACTCCCTAACTGCTTTGCAATATGCATATACGCTTGTTGCTCCACTATAGCTCCCGTATATTGGGATTTGTGCTAGAAAATACAAAATGAGGTCGTTTTTCCATGTCACGATAGAAGCTCTCTGATCTTTGGCCTTCCATATACTAGAAATGTTCTGACTCAACCCTTCAGTTTCATTTTGGAGGCTATAAGAGCACAATTTCGAGCTATGGAAAAAGAGGAGAAAGCATTCAACTTTGAGAGAAAAGTTACTCTGGAGAGATTACTTCATATTGAGTCTGCATCCCTTTGTCCCTCAAGTCTGAACACAGTGTTCAGCCCCAAAGATCTTTCCTTTTTGTCGAGAGGACCTCATTACCTCTTTGCTATTAGCTTGCCTTTGGTGGAGGATTGAAGTGGTGGAGACCCAGTTGGAAGGAACTTGGTTTCTTAGTTTCGAACCGTGTTGACACGGAAGTCTGTAATGTTGATCCTTCTATTGATCAATTATTAATAGAAATACTCCTTTCCCATCCTATCGATATCTTGCAAATATATGATTATTATCCATGGGCATGTTTGTAATGTTTATTAATGGATTGTGCTATCTGATGTGCTAACTCATTTTATATATTGTCACTATATACTTGCATCGTTTGTTTGTCGAGAACTTCTTTCAGGTGTAAATCTTTGGGTCAAAGTGCTCAATAATGGAATGACATCAAACGATTGGATCGAGGTAGGATTCCTCCTCATATTTCACATTAGTTTATATAGCACATGTTTGAATTGAGTTCATTTCTGCAGTCATACCAGTCTGTTGTGGTTTACCCTTGGCCATAGAGAGTTTTTCCCTTGTAACAGTGAGATCATATCAAGTCATTCAATTTGATCCAATTGATACCCTTATTTACACATTTGATTAAATTACCAAGCTCACTTGATTTGGAACCTAGAGTGACTCTTGGAGTGATAACAAATTGGCATCATTTTCGGGGAAAGGATATTGAAGCAAGATGACATTGTTCTAGATTTTGATGATAGCCAAATTTTGGGCATCATATTGGCTATAATCGTCTATCTGGTGACTCCATGAAGGAAAATTTTAGTGGCGACTCCACAATATTCAAATGTCAAAGGAATTTGTTTCTCTTTTGGCTCAGAGGTTTCCATCTCTCAACTTCTCTGTAGTTCCTAGTTTCCCAAATACAGTACCTCATTTGACAGAATGGAGAGATTTTATGCCTATATTCATTGAGAGGAAAGAAGACAATCCTACAGAACACCTCAACAAGTTCCATGAGTGCATGGATCTATTATATCTACAACATGAGGATGTTTTCATGACTATGTTCATGCATTCATTGGATGGTGATGCACGTAAGTGGTATTTCTCATTACTTCCTTCTAATATTTCATCTTTGAAAGAGTTTCACAGAGTATTCAATGAGAATTGAAAAGGGTGCTTTTCATATGAGTTTTTATTTTATAATTGTTGCGAGGAATATGAATTGCATGATGAGATTGAAGTGATAAATAGAGAATAATTTCTCCCTCACAATCCATAACAACTCTCTAATGATATTCAAGATGATATGATTTCACATGACCATGAACTAGAAATGGAAATTGAAGAAGTTGGAAGTTCTCCTGCTACAATTATTTTTTATTGTTGTATATCTAAAAATCTAATTTCTTCAACTATAAATCACGAGGATCAATTTTCTGTTGGTCAAATTCCAATTGAAATCAGTAAGGGCAGCCCACATTTTTCAGATTTGCAGACAAAGGGAAGTTGCAACAACCATGAGGAATTGGATTTGTAGAGATCACCAATTTTCAAGGTGGAATGACAAGAAGACTATAATTATGAGTCAAATTTGACACATCATTTGACAATTTCTTCAGATCTTGCTTTAAAGATGTAGATCATATCAATGATTATATTATAAGTCATTTTGAGCAAGAATAAGTGGATGATTTCCTAAGTAACTATATAATTAAAGCCGATCACAATCAGAGTTCTTTAAATTATATTATGCAATCATCATATGATCAGTTTGGTAAAGAAGAAATTGTCATTTTTGATGATCAAAAATTTCCCTTGGAAGATCAAGGAGGATATCTGGTTTCAATAAAAAGGGAAGACATACATGAGGAATCAATTGTTTTGAATCAGTATAGTTGTGATCTTCGTTTTGAAGACCCTATGGCAGCCTTACTTGAGTCTTATCTCTCAGACTCTCTTAAGTTTTTAGATTTTATCATATCACTTACATTTTACAGTGAGTGTGATCTCCTCAAAGATTTTTTATGGTCATTGTTATGCTTTAATTATTATCTTATAATTAGTGGCGTAAAAAGAAGTCTTTCAATCATGAGTTTACTTGTATGGCTTCATTGGAAGCATGATTTCACTTGATCAACAAGCAATAGAGTTGGTTAGAGTAGGAGCATGTGAGAATAAGTTCAGCACTTGAACATTTCTTTTCATTTTTTCAATAAATCAACAGATTTTATCTCAGTACATCAAGACATAATGTAAGTGACAGATCTCAAGGGTTTACAAAATAATGGTTGTACATGTTTAATACTAAATAACTCCATAACCCAATGGAATATGCACTACATAGTCCAAGATGTATATTTTTGAAGAGTGGTTTGATCTCATAATTAGATCAGGTTGCAGGGTTTTCAAATTGAAAGGAAAGGCACATGGTCTACTATTTTCTTGGAACCTCACAGGGAGGCTTCCACTCCCAATTAGAGCCAGATTTTAGCTCCCAAATAAACTTTTTTTTTATTTGGAGTCTTAGGTGGTTAATTGAGTCATGAAATTGTTTTAGGGCCAATCACAAGTTGTTTTAGTCATTTATAGTCCATAGTGATCCATCATTTCATTTCAAATCACAAAGGGATGTCTATTTTGAAATAATTCCTCATTATGGTAGGTTGGTAGCACAAAGCGCTATTTTAACACTAAGTGTGCTACTAACTCATGAAAAAGATTTGTTTTTGAATTTGAACACTTTTGAAGTGAAAAAGGTATATCAAAAAGTTTTTCAAGGTTCTTCATTCATCATCAAGTCTTGAGATCCTCTTCTAAAGCTGCAGCTTGCCATGAAAGAAGTATTCTTAAGGTTTTATGGAACCAATGAATTTTTTTCCTTAGGGGTTTTTGTTCTAATTTTCTTATGTGTAGAAGTATTTGCAATAGGTGATTGAATATCAAATGGATCCAAGGAAACACCCTATCCCCTGGGAAGGGGTCAGGCTCTGTGGTCATATTTGAACCTATTGATACTACTCTTATTGAGAAAAACTCTAACCATGTGGACTCCTTCAAGAACATAGGATGTTGGAGGTTTTGTCAAAATCTAGAAGGGCATCATCTGTAGAAAGAGAGGAAGATGCATATGGTAGTATCATAGAGGAATATTTTTATCAGTTTGTGTTGAAGATAAAAAAAAACCCTAGCAAGTGCTAAATACATAAGAAATGCATATTACAAGCATACTCTATTTTTAGAGTTTATTGATGGAATTTGTCAAAGAGGGATATGTTTACAATGACAATATGGAAAATGGTTCTCTTCAGGGTGCATGGTATTCATCTTCCAAGTAGTAATTCCAGAGGTATTGAGTGTTTGTCTAAAGCACTTGGAGTATTACATTTTGGCATAAACCTTTTTTGTAAAATGAAGTATGGGGAAGTTTAAATGATCAGGTCTAATATATTGCAACTGTTGGACACACCTACCACACTTGGGGGCGGGGTGAATGAGTGTGGGGATCCTTTTCCCAAAACTTCCCTCTTACACAAAACTCATTAGTTAGCATTCGACATTTACTCATTACTCATTGTTGTCATTAATAATCAGTTAGATGTGAATACATATCAGCAATATATCATCAACAAATCAACTCCACAAGGAACACAAGGAACACAAGATGTATCTACAATTTTTCTTTTTATTATGGACTTCAATCCAGGAGTTTTTAAGCAACAACTGAATAGAGTACAACTCTACAAGAGCACCAGCTCTATATGCAAGACTCATATTACATTCTCAGCACCAACTGAGATGAGGTAACAATCCTCAACAGATATCAATTTGTACCATAAACAAGAGCATCAACCATGCACCAACCTGTGCCAAACAACCTGTAATCAACCTGTACCATAAACAAGTGCATC
>JZKD02S0906659.1:615746-650236 GCA_000966675.3 Picea glauca
TGAAGTTTTTCCAAAAGAGAAGAAGCCTCATCCATGCAAGGACAAAGGTGAGAGTGATGATTACCTTTACATAACATGCAAGGGAACTTGACAGTTTTCTTCTTCTTACCAACCTTAACATCACTAGTTGACAGGGTATCATCGACATGACCGACAGAGGTCGATGACGTGGAGGACCACATTTCTAAGACTTGGGTAAGACCGGGGCAATCCCTCAGAAAGTGGTCACCCTTACAAAGGCTACAAGGGAATTTGGGTTTTGGATTGTTCCTTTTAATCTTGTTGATCTCATCAACACTCCCAGTACTATTAACAGTAACTAGTTTCTTAGAGCCAACATCTAATGTTGTTGGAGTCTTGGTCCTTTTTGGGCTCTTCTTCTTCTTCTCTTTCCGTTTCTTCTACTTCTGATCAACCTGGCTACTTTCTTTAGAGCTTTCACTAGGCAAAGAAGGAGAAATGGAAGGAGACTTGATGGGAGAAGAAGGCAAAAAGTCGACATGAGGTTGATGTGTGCGTGGTGTATTGACATCCAAAGTATTAGGTGCAACTGAAACATTGGGAGGATTTGGGATCACCGAAGTGGGGAAAAACCAAACTGGTAATCCAATAGTGAGTCCTGGAAGACTCAATGTGGCAACATATGGAGGACCAAATTTTCCAAATGAAGGAAAGGTATAAGGTTCCCCAGAAGAAGGGGTTCCTCCATTGGTACTCCTAGGATTTGATGCCATTAACACTGACTCAACCTAAGGTCCACTAAGTAAAAGAAACAGCATATGCTAATATAATCTAAGAATCACAACCAAGCAAACAAGACCTTCTTTTGATGATCGTACTAGTTGGTGATGAAATCCAACGTCGCGTGATCAAGTCTAGAAGGGGCGGGGATAGGGTGGAACAGTTACAATGGCGACCTGCTTAATAGACTTACGCTTTGGTGCAAGCTTCCACGCAGTAATTGTGGATTTACCCTCCAAGGAGCCCGAGTGAGTTTGACCAATGTCTGCTCCAGGTACAGTGAGATTTCCCGTCACCGTCACCTTGTGTAAGACCCTAAATATTATGGCCACTAAGGTTACCAATTCGCAGTCAGCCCCTGGGTGGGAACAATCGACAGTCCGATCCGAACGTACGGGCAGGGTATCAAGCCCAAAATCAACTAAAAGGCTTCCACGTAGTAATTGTGGATTTACCTCAAAGTGACCCCCATAATACGATCCGACCACCACAATCAGTTAAACCACGGAGGGTTAGTCCCTGTAGCTTACCCGAATGCGACCTCGTGCGTAACCCCTGTGTGAGAGGGGGATCCTAGGCAGACTTATACGATAACTGGATTTGACTCTCCCTAACTCAGGATGCTACTATTTGTTTTAGAAACTTTGGAGAGTTATGCTCACAACCTAATCCAAAGTACTACACCTATTCTACTGTTGGTGGAGGATCCTAGCAAAGAAAAATTTCTAGATAATTTTCAATTAGCGTTGATTTTTATGGTTGTTTTTTATGCAAAAGGGGTGTATGGAAGTGAAACCAATGGAATTATGACTCAGACCCAAAGAATTCATCGAACATGATAAGCAATCATTTCCTTTCGATGAATGTCTATCTAAGGGAGAGAGAGAGTTCTTTTCACTAACAAGCACAACTACAGAGTGTCCTCAAACGATTCCTTTTCTCAATCAAATCCTAATGTAATGCAAAAACTTTTAAAATGCCTTCTAATATGCACAATCAATCATGGAGATGCTTTTCCATTTTTTGTATATGAGTTAAAGATCAATTCAACACAATGCTTGTTTTTCTAATTATCTTTGTACGAATGCAAATCAAACTAGCACAAGCGAAAGTCATACAAACAATGCACCCTCTCATTGCAATCAAAACGAAAAGCAAAAGAAAAGAAACAATCAAAGAGAAAACAAAATTCACACCCAAAGAAAAAGTTGAAGAACAATGACCTTAACTCAAATCAAGATAAAGAGGTCTGTAGGCCTTTGATGACCTTCACCAAGGTTTTCACTCAGCTGATGAGGAGAGAAGAACAATGCATGGGTTTCAAACTTCACTCAACAGGAAAAACTTAATAAAAATGGTGAAGAAGGCTACAAGATCCAATTAACAAGGTGTTTATTCTTCAAAAAGGCAGATGTTAAGGTTGAAAGAGAAGAAAAAATTGACTCACTAGATCACTCAGCAAAAGAGACACAGAGGCAAACCCTGAAAAAGGCAGTTTTGGAGGGTTATTGGGCCAAAAATAGGCTGGCGCTCTGTTTCCAAGGGCAAGGAGCACTATAGTGCTCTGTGCAAAGCTATTAGGAGTGTTGGCACTCTGTTAACACTAGGACAAGGGCGTCAGGGTCTGAAACTCCAAAAAATGTCAAAAAATTCCAAAACTTGGGATTCAAACTTGACAAGTATGTTGAGTGTGATAAGGTAAGGAGCCAATCAGCTCACGAAACTAATCAAGAGGAGTGAATCAGGTCTGAAACAATCAAGGGATAGAAAAAGGTCAATGAGGAGAAAAATCCAAACAAAAGGTTTTGATTCGAGGCTATCTCCCCAGTGGAGTTGCCAGTTTCTGTTGTAGGAAAATCTCCCTGCAGATAGGTAGATCACCTCTAAGGCTTGACCTTAACCCTAGACAGAAAAATGCTTAACGTGGACACTGACTTCCTTTCAAATCTATATAAACTAATACATGATAAGGAAGGATAACATAAGTACCTCTTAATCGATGTTTGTCCCTGCACGCTCCAAGTTGCGCTCCAATCCTTTTGCTCCTCGCTGAGTTCTGCGGACAAAACAAGATACAACTGCTTCCTTCTTTATTGATGTTAGCTTGAAAACAGATATATCAACTAGTGATAAGTTCATGTGACATTAGACACAAACTAGAAAGAAACAGGCCAAGCGTGTCATATTAATGAGAATAACAACAGCAGTACTTACAATCGTAGATGCGAATGCAACAGCTTCATCAAGTCCCCTTCGTCTAACCCTTGCCTGAAAGTTCCACAATCTGGATAATAGCAACTTCACTGATCACTCTCCTTTGGCTAACTGTGAATTTCCTCCAAGATCATAAGTTTCATGTATCCAATTCTTCCCCCTTTCAATCAGCTCCAGCACCACTTCTGAGATCATAAGTTTGGTGTAATTCTCCATTTTGCAGTCCCCTTTCACCATTAGAAAGATTTCTTATATAGCCTTGGAGAGGCTTTAACCACTTGAGATATCCTTGGGGAAGTTGAGGATTTTCCTCCTTCAGTTGAGGATATTCCCTAGGATCATGGTTGGACTAGGGATTCGAATCCAACTACCTTCCAAGAATGAAAATATGCTTCCCCCATTCATCTCAACAGCTTAACAACTTCCCAGAATAGGTAGCACTCCCTCAAAAGGGCCATCAGAGCATTGTAGCGCTCCCTAGTAAGATTTAGGGGGCGCCAGCGCTCTCAAAATCTATAGTGCTCCCTCAAAAAGAACAGGGGAGCATTATAATGCTTTCTGACAGTGTAAGGGGGAGAATCGACGCACCGAGATAGTGTAAGGGGGAGCGCTCCTCTCCAAAAACTCAGTTTTTGAGGTGTTTTCAGATGGCAAAAGGTTTGCAAGCCTGTTGACTCATTTCTCCTCTTCCAAATCAAATGTTTGAGGTGTTTCAAGTGTCTTTCTCATGTCGTTATAGGCATGACATAGGCATCATGGAAGTATGCTTTGCTTGACACTTGCGACACTTGTGAGCAACATACGACACTTGCGACCTTGTGAGAAAAATGCAACACTTGCAACACTTGTAATGACGACATTTGCGACACTATCAAAGTGAGTAATTTTGATGTGTAACAGACACTTCTTCAATAGTTTACAATCCATAAGCTTGTTGGTGAAACTTGTCACATTCGCATTAATTTCCTTTATGAAAATACATCTATTCCCTCAAGTAGTGCCAAATTGTGCTTTGACCTACTCTTTTATTTCTTTTTTGTGTGCCTTCTCATCTAAATACTCTTCTGGTTTCACACTAAATGTGGGCAGTCATGTGATCTTGGAAGTTAATGCCACATCTATCTTCAACGGTCTATCCATCCATAGGATGCCTCCATGGGCATGGGAGACTATCTGTTTAACGCAAAGTACGACATTCTTACCATATCTAAAATGCGGTATGCCCAATATGTTCACGATTTCTGAATTGTAGAGCCTCGTTATCCACTTCAAGGGCTTTAGTACGGGTCTGCCTAGGGGTCCAATTTCCCCCGTGTTTGTGAGATACATCTACTCGGCCAAATATGGGAGCTTGGTCGCATCACGCACATCATGGACAATGTACCTAATCTTAAGTACCTTCCCCAACATATCATCAACTATAATGACTACGTCTAGGAGATAGGGGAGTGTGATCCCCATGGTGTCTCATGCCTTCCTTTTCTATCCCGCAGCAGCTGTGCCTTCCTCTGCTGTGTTTGCGGCCTCTTCTTCCCCTCTAGACTCTGGTTGGTTAGTGATGTCTTCGACCAATACCTCCTCGTGTTCATGGGATTTTTGCGATCCAATTGTTTCATCGATTTTTGCAAGTGTCTCGGGATTAAAGTTTGCAATGTTGTTCTGAGCCCTAGAGCTCTGCCATATTTCTCCTTGTTGCATTGTGGAGGTATCTTCCTCGACCCGTGTTGGGATAATGGATTATGGGTATGAGGTGGTCACATCCTCCAGCTCTACCACATTTTTAGGCTATTTCATTCTTTCCTTCTGCCTTTAGCCCTGTCGAGTAATCTAGATGAACTATTTTGGTGCACCAAATTTTGGTGGAGTCATCCTCTCTCAGATTCACGTACTTGGTTTCTTCGACGTGCAATGTTAACTAGGGAAATCACTATATTTATCGCTCTGTGTTAAAAAATCTCTAAGTGTTGAAAAAACATGTGCTTTCTGCCTTTTGTAGACATGGTCGTGTTCATTTTTTACTTTTTGTGTGCATTTGTGCCGACTTCAATTTTTACTGCATGTTGTCTTCTGATGTTTGTCATGGTAATTAATGCGCACTACTTTTCCAGGATTTTTTTATTTTCTATTTTTGTATTTCCTTTTCCCTCTTTTTCTCATTTTCCTATCCTAATCTCTACTATAGTACGCTATATACATTCCTTTTCCCACTGTGTTGTAACTTTTAAGGATTAGGAGGTCAAATGTCCCTGTAAAGTTTCAGTCGACTCTGGTTGATCATTCCTTTCAACTCTTTTCCTACCAAATCATTTAGTTGTACAGATCCCCCATTCATGATAGTATTTACTTCATAGGGACTTAAGCCACTGCATTCTAAATTTGCCAGGATGTTGAAAAAATTTACTATCATAGAGAAAGACTAGGTCTCCTTCCTCAAAAATATTCTTCTTAATGTGTCTATCATGCCAATATTTATGTCTTTCTTTCTGAACTTCCCGATGAAATCATTCCAGAATCCTATCCTCTTCCATTTCCATTAGTTGATTCAACCTCTCCTTTATTGCGCCTCTTTCTGTCATGTTGGTAATTGTTGTTATGCACAGACTGGGTACCAGAAATTTCAATGGCACCACTGCTTCCTACCCATACACCAACCTAAATGGTGTTTTTCCTATCAACTTCTTACATTTGGTCCTATATTCCCATAGTAATTCTGGATTTTTCAAGTCCCAATCACCCATGTTGACATTGCAGATCTTTGTCAAATCATTCTCCATGATATTACTAAAGGATTCTACTATTCCATTTTCCTGAGGATGGTGTGGTGTACTCTTCTGGTGATAGATTTCAAACTCCTTGGTCATAGTCCTAATGGTACTATTGATAAAGTGAGTACCTTGTTCATTCATCAAAATTCTTGGACATCCAAATCTAGTGATCACTTGCTCAAACAAGAAGTGTGTTGTTATCTCGGCACTGCAGTCTTTGACCGGTGTTGCTTTTGTCCATCTTGTTAAGTATTTTGTCACAGTAATGATATATCTGTCTCCTGATCTTTTTGTTGGTGGATGGATTGGTCCCACAAAGTATATGGCCCATTTTTCAAATACTTGTAAAGTTACTTGTGGTCTTAGGGGCATCTCATCCCTTCTGTTGGGTTTTCCAACCCTCTAACAAACATCACATTTATGGAAATATTCCTTAGCATCTCTATGGATTTTTGGCCACCATAATCTTTCACACAATACCTTCTACACAGTATATTTTCCTACATATTTTCGTCCATCTATTCCTTCATGAGCTTCTGCCAAAATTCTCGGCCTTTCATGTTCTGATACACATCTTCTCAAAATACTATGCGCACCCATATTATATAAGAATCCTACAATAAGTTGATAGTATGCAACTCTAACTACCGGGTTTTTCTTCTGCGCGGTGCTAAAATCTTGTGGCACAATCCTTGTACTCAAGTATTCAACAATATCAGCAAAATATTCATCAACTATTTGTACTGAAAATAGTTGTGCATCAGAGAAGTCATCTTCCAAGTTGGTAGGTTCTTCTCCATTAGTAACCCGTAACAAGTGATCAGGTCCTGCATTCAGCTTTCTTGGTTTGACTATCACTTCAAAATAAAATTCCTGAAATAACAATAGTCATCTACAAATACTCCCCCCCAACACTGGATTGTTGACTAGATATTTGAGGGAAGATAATATGTGAACATATTAAAGTGTTTACCCAATAAGTAGTGTTTGAACTTCTGAAGTTCATATACCATATCTAGGACTTCTCTTTTTATGGTGTATTAATTCTACTTTGATTCTGATAATTTTATGCTTACAAAGGCTATGGGATGGTCTAAGTCCCCTACTCTTAGCTGCCCATAATTGCTCCAAGTGTTATGGCTGATGCATATACATGCACATGAAATTTATTTTCCCAATCTGAGAATAATAGGATAGGTTTTGTGACAATATTTTATTTTAAGGTGTCCAACCCTTGTTGACAGTCCTCATTCCACTGAAATTCGATATCCTTCTTTAACATTTTTCCCATTGGCACAGTAATTTGCACATACCCTTTTATAAATTTCATGTAGTAGCCTGTATGTCCCAGTTTTTCTCTCAAATGGCGAACTGACTTTGGTGGTGGTTAGTTTACAATGGATACAATATTAGTAGGATCTACTAGTAAGAATTGTTTACACATTATATGTCCCAACAATATTCCAAAAGGTGTCCCAAAAATGCACTTCTTAATATTCAATGATATCTAACATTGCCTACATCTCTCCAATATTAACCTTAACATTTCTACATTATCTTTTAACAATATATATACAGTCTATTCATCTAGATATACTTCTAAAAATGGATGTATGGATTCTTTAAAAGTATCTATGACTACTCTTGAAAATATGGTTGATGCATTCTTCAACCTAAATGGCATGACTGTGTATTGGTAGGATCCCCATTCTATGGAAAATTAGTCTTATACATGTCTTCTGGAGCTATTTTGATCTGATGGTGGCCTGAGAATCCATCGACAAATGAATATGCTTCCTAGCCTCCCACATTTTCTAAGACTTCATCTATGAAAGGGGTAGGGAAAGGGTATGAAGGATCAGATCTTGTCATTGAGGAGGGGGGGGGGGTGTGAATCAGTGACATAATAATTTGATCATATTTTTACTTTTTTCAATGCAAACAAAATTTGAACACAATATTTTATCGTGGAACCCAATTGGGAAAACCACAAACACTTTTCTATTAACTGCAAAATTATGTTTTACAAGTTACAATAGAAGGAAGATGTTCTTCCTCTTTAGATCAAGACCCATTGATCATGATGCACCCACACCCTTGTTCACCAACTCCAACTGGTAGGAGGCTGGAACCCCCTATTTAGTCAGCTACAAATGACAAGGAAGAACCTACTCCCCTATAGGCTCCAGAGTCCAACCTACCCTTGCACCTCACTGCCACCCTATGTTCATCAATGTGGAAATAGGATATGTATTCCAATAATGGTCTTCTATATTAAATAATGGGTTGCATAATTGTTTCTCTAACTCCTTCTATTCTCGATATTCAATAATACATTGACAGACACACTTTCTAATTCACATCTCAACATATTTATAAGCCTTTAAAATTTTCAACACAACTCTTCATAAACAACATGTTTGTTCATTTAATATTACATAACCATTGTTTTAAGTAACACAGTCATTAACATGACATTTCATAACCACACATCATTTTAACAACCATCTGACCTATTTTTCATAAATTCATCACAGGTATGGATCAATTTCTTTTTAACTCTATTCCATATCTCTGCAAATATTTCAGAAACCAAGTTTTGTAGAGGTGCTTCCTTCAACCCATTTACATGTGACCACATGTGCAAAACCACATGCTTATTAATTTAAGCACTGTATCTTCTTTGTCCCTTTTATTTTTAGCCCCCATATGTCTAGTGTTGGGACTGTGTTCTTCAGTTTTTCGTCCTTCAGGATGTCAGGCATTTTCCACCTTTCAAATCTCCCAAATTAGATTCCACCGAAACAGATCGGACGATCAACATTCATTATTTCACTAGTCGGACAATCTTGGCTTGTCCATAGGTTTTGAACAAATCAACGATCATGACTTAATATATAGGTGAGTGAACAGTTCACATTTGTTTCTGAAGTTCGGGGCCTCTGGGGTTCGGATAATCGATGCTCCAATTTCCTCTGGAGTCATCACCTGTCGAATAAGTCATAAAGTGATGGAGACCTTTTGTTTTCAGTTGACACTTCCACTTACGCTATCCTTCCACTATACTTGATCAACGGTTGAGAATTCTCCCAAATTGTTCTTCAGATTGGACAACTCATGTCCACTTCAGGACTTCAGGTGTTTTTTGATGATGAAACTCCCAAAGTGAAAACTCTCAGAGTGATGTAACTTGCTGATGTCACTTGTTGATGTGGCACTAACTGAGTGGATACCACATGTCACTTAGATCCGTGGTTTACGTATGCCTAAATAACCTATGAGACCTTGACACTTTTCATCATATGATTACGCCACGTGTCCTTTCTAATGCAGATCTCTTCATGTGGCACATGTTCTTATCCTTGATCTAATGGTCAAGATACTTCCCGAAGTGTTCATTAGATCGGACGACTCATGTCTACTGTTGTAACAGATATTAAAAATTTTCTCTACTCATTGTTTTCATCCTAATGTGTTTGAGAATGATCATAGATCTTCTTCAGCTGGGAGTCTAGGCTACCATTTCATCTATTTTAATTATTCATGTTTCTTCTACTATATGCTCATTTCGAGTATCTGACACGTATTTGAGGCTTTGCAGTAATGGGGATCAGGTGTTTAATTTCTAACATAGCTTCATGGCCCCCTTGCCTAGCTGTCGTTGTTACACATTGTTGTGGTGGAGTAATTTTTGGAGACAACGCTATCTACAACACCCTCCATCAAAAGGCACAAGCTTGGAGATAAAAAGAAAATATTGGCAAGCAATTCGATGAAGCTTTGAAATCAAATAAAGAGGAAATTAAGAGAAAACAGTCGAGCCTGAGGAGTTTATTTTGGAGATTTAATTTGAAATGGAAGACAAATGGAGAAAGGATATGTTTAGTTAAATCCATGCTATCTCACAATGTTGTCCCATCCAACACCACTTTTCGCACTGGAAAATGAGACAGAGATATATCCTCAACATAATACATCCCTATAGGGTTTCTACAAGTCATCTCACAACCTTGGTACTCAATGTGAAGTAGAGGGTTCCAAGTTCCAACAACATTACAGAAGATGACAGTGATCGAGTCTTTGTGCAGAATACAACACTGGCTATCTCTGAGAGATTACTCACAAATTCTGACTCTGGTGTACCCAGATCTGTTTCTGAAGTTGTTCCGCATATTGCAGAACCACTCTATACGGTGGCTTTATCAAATGCCAAGAATGCCAAAGAAAGAGTTCTTTGTTGAGATTCTACCAGAAAGTCTTCATCACAGAAAATTGACAATGTGAGGTATGTGGATGATAAATCAGAAAGGAGAAGTTATGTGCTAGTAGTAATCTGCCTCGTCCTTGGAGAATGTGGAAGTTGGAAAGTGTTCATGAATATTTGAAGCGAGAATATCAGCTATGGTGTGCTTCCATTTATTTTTTTAACATGGATGGAATTAGTAGTATCATATTTATGTTGATGACCAGGTAAACATATTGACAGAATCCAAGATTAATTTGACAAAGTCTCTGCACTCGTGAGGGGGACGGTATTTGAAAAAGGAAACCATATTCCTTCATTCCGGGCCTGTCGCATCCAAGGAGGTTTCCATAATTCTTGGTAAAACGTTGTAACAACAATCTGGGCCTATCGCAATCTACACAAAGAGAAACAGTCGCTGCTCCATTTTCAATCAATAAATCAAAGCCCACGCGGTTGTGGAATTTGCTCATTCCTAGACTCGCATTGCAAACTGTCCCGTTGATTACCGGAGCAGTTGGTGGACAACGTATTACATTTCAATCAACGAGTTTTTTATTGGTTGTTTTTATTTCAAGTGGATAGATAAGGTTTTCAACTGGCGACATGTGAGCCGACGTGTTGGAGAACCTCTAGAGGGAAAATTTCACTGAATTTCTTGGGCAGAATTGGTTGTTCGTCACTATTGGCGAGGGTGTGGAAGTTTGCAAATATCTACTACATGATCATAAGAAAAAAACATAAAATTAGTATGAGAGAACGACATGAATAAAATCAAATCAATACCAAGGAGCACCCATAGGCCATTTGTCAAAGGTTAGTAACTGTTCAAAAAGTTGTCATAGCACCTGGCAGTCACCAAGATCCTAAGACCAGAAACGCACCATTTGTCAGAGCATAGACAATGCTAAGTAAAATGGCTACCATTTCCAAAATTAGCCAAACTTTCAAATTCATCGCCACAACACACACAAGTGTTTTGTGAACCTCTCCAAAACGCCAGTCTTTGTAGGGGATGTCCCATCATCTCAAGTAATTTTGTAGGAGTCTTATGTTGTAGCACCCAACTTAGAGGAGATTCAGCCAGCTGCATTCAAGCTAGAGTTTGAAAATCATGAGCCTAGGAAAGCAAGGATGCTTCTTGCCAAGGCCCGTGAGAGAGGTGGTACAGAAAGAGTCTGGAGGAAGTCAGTGATTGTTGAAAGAGAGCTGGGAAACACTGCAGAGGAAAGGTCTCTTCTTGATGAAGGATTTAAAATATATCCTGCATTCTTTAAATTGTGGCTAATGCAAGGATAGCCTGAAGATCACCCTGGAAACTTTGATGCTTCCCATGAAGTCTATGAGAAAGGCCTCAAGAACTGTCCAGGGTGTATTCCTCTATGGCTCCCACCTGCAACATGGATGAAAAGGAAAAAAAACTTATCATCGTTCTCGCTTCTTCTTCAAACATTGATTGGCTGGATGAGTCAGCAGTTGAAAACTATGAAAATAAAATATGTAAGGAAATCGACGACACAGTTTCAGGTGTATTTTATGACATGCTGCAGAGGGAGGTGATAACACTGAGAAAAACATGCCATGACAAGGATCTAACTATCAAAGACAAACAGGACATGATTAAGGTGCTCACAAAAAAGGTGGATACCTTAAAAAGAGAAATGGATGTGGAGGAAAAGAAAATGCGCAGAGAAGTGGCTGCTCGGGAGAAGGAATTGGTGTCAATGCGGGTCGAGCAGGAGAATGACCAAGAGTTCAGACGCTCCACTACTACTTCTAAGGGACCTACAAATACTTCTCCTCAAATTCCAGGAAGAATCTCAAGGAACTCTCAGCAATCTTCCCCACAACCAAGACTGCAAGTCACATACTAACTACAGTAGGTGAAAGTGATTGGTGGATAAAACATAGTCGAGTGAAGGAACTGATATTTTCATGCAGATAATAAAAACTAGTACTTTCCTGTTGCACTGCAAATCTATCAACAATTCTCACAACGCAGCAGCCTTCACCAACAATATCTACCAGAAAAGTTCAATATAGACAAATCTAGATTTGTTCTTTTAGATTCGCCCGAGAGGTATGCTAGAGCATTGACTCTGGGACCAAACAAAGGAGGTGTAGTAGAAGTTGTGGATGAACTTCCCTACATCCATTTGTTTTTTATCCAAGCACTGTGTATTTAGAACTGAGAGTGGATAAATTCAGATAATTCATGATAATTCGTTGAAAATTGATTCATGTGAAACACCAAACAATCATCACTGGGAATTCAACGCAGAGGTGCCCTCAAACGACAAAACACCTGGCAGTCATAGTTTGCCATGAAGACGAACTGTTTCATATTCCCGAAACACAAAGAGTTTTATTTTTATTTTTAAAAGACTGATGTATGTAACATAATAGGAGGGGGGCGCAAGAGCACACTGGGGAAAAAACCTCTTATGAAGAGGGGTTCCTGCTGTAATGCTGAGTTATTTTGTAAGACAAATTTGAATAATACAGATGATGTTTTTACTTGTGACTGTGAGATTCATCACGGTCGATTTCTTTCATCATGTTTTTCCTTATTTCAGCTGTGTTAAATCTGTTTGGAATTCATTTTATATGCTCCTTACTCACAATTGAATTGTTTTCATTATCATAGTGTTTATTTCTTCCACATTCAGTCACGACTATATCACAATTTCGTTTTCTTCTAACTGATGTACTTCGTTATACTTTTGTACGACCACTACTATAGCGAATGAATGTTGGTTTTCTATAATTGTTTGTTGTCTTTCCTCTGTACCAGCTATCAACGGGTATAAGACCAGTCTACACTTCCAAAATTCTGCATATATTCTTTGCTACATCGGCCTTTCCTTTCCTTTTTTCTGCTACCGTATCATGATTATCAAATCGCTGAAAGATAGACTTACTTTGCCTCACTTTCTACAAGTTAAATGATCTCTGCTATTGTCTCCTTTCTTCGGATTTCACTTGACTCCATGCCCAAATGGACCATTTCCCTGGTTTAACCCCCAAACTCTAAAAATCCAAGACCATCATTTACCCATAAATCTGCCCACCATTTCACGTTTACTGAAGATCATTTTGTGACATTTTTCGAGAGATCCCTCTCGAGTTGGAGGAGGGCAGCTTCTAATCCAAAGTGGTTCGAGGTTGCCTCGGGATTGATTTGCTGCAACCCATTTCAGTTCCGAGTGTCAACATCTACTTTGGCCTTTGAGACTTAGGGTACTTTGATTTATCCACTTCCCAATTCTCCCGAAGTGAGATTCCCCAAAGTGTAAACCTCGAGTAACTTGACTTCATCCAATGGTCATTCTTTAACCCGAAAAGGCTTAGCATGGTCCAATGACTATCAGGAATTCGACTATTTGGGATCTCAAGCAATTGACCTTGCTTATCCTATCCTTCTACTTTCCTCGATCTGATGGTCAGGATATCTCCTGAAGTGTTTCCTCAGATCAGATGGCTTGCATCTATTTCAGGACATTTGTGTCTTACTCCGTCCTTCCACTAAACATGATCTGATGGTCTTGATATCTCCCAAAGTGTTCTTAAGATCAGATGGTCCTCATTTACTTTGGGACTTCAGCCTTCGGGTGATATTACTTGTTCTAAACCCTTTTCTCCCAAAGTAGTCGGCGCCAAAGTTGACCACTACTACCTTGGTGCGCTCTTAATAGATCAATAGTCAATGGGTTTTCTAGATCCGACTGTTGATGGGATTTCGTGAATCTGGGGCTTTAGCCTTGGTAGTGAAATTGATGCTAACCATAGATCTATTGTAGGGTGACCATCGACGATTAGTGTGGATTGTGGAACCATAACTTGCATGTGGTTTAGTCTATCACCCAAACTCAGCAATTTGAAGTTGTGTGATTGTTGGTGGATCAACCAAAGTCATCGATATTTGAGTCAATGATATCTAATGATCTAGAGTAATTGTGGGATTCTAAATAGAGTGTAGTTTAATTCTCCCTTCGTGCTTTGCAATCAATCCCTGCCCTTGATCTGGCCCTTGCATATCCAACGGTCCTAGTTTGTCCCGTGGGGATTTCGATCCGGATCACGTTTATGCACTGCATTTTCCCTTTTGAACTTCATGTGCATCATCAGTTGTTGACATCAATGACAATATATCAATGACATTATGTCCAACAATATCCCCTTTTTTCATTGAGGGAAACACTCTAACTTCATAAAAACTCCCCTTGTGATGATGTTTTTCTTTATGAAGTTACTCTCCCCCTTTGAAATCAATGGCAAAGGGTTGCTCCCCCTATGGTAATTCTCTATCTGTCTTAATGTTGCTGACCAGAATCTGAACTCAGGTAACTCTTCTTACAATCATAATTTTCTTTTCATAACTGAATGACTCCCCCTATCAATCTTCTCTCTCTGCTTCTAACTTCTCTTCCCCTTTGTTTCTAAAGGGGTGGTTGTTCTTGAAAATATCTCTCGCCCTATCATTTATACAATATTCCATGTATACCACTATATACATTCTAATGCTTACGCTGTAGATACTGTTTTCCTACTGGAACATTGAGCAACTGAAGCTTATACTTTTCAAATGACCTTTCGACCTGTCCATTGCTTCTCATCGATATCTAACCAGATGTATCAATATTTATTTAAGATGCTTTTGATGTCTTCTCTAATTCATAATAAAATCATTTTTTAAACTAATATTCACAGACTTTGATCAACAATTATTATTGATATACTATTTGTCATGAATTGTTATTCATCGACCCAAAGCATCCATTGAAAAATGTGGCTTTATTTTACTCACTGTCTTTTGTAATTTTATTGTGCAGGTTTTATCCGACGTTTTTGGCGGTCTTCGACATCTGGAATTTTATTCAACTGACGACAAACTTGGTGATCCTCCATTTTGTCATTCCACTAATTTCTTCGACAAGTTGACAGTTTCATTGTCATTTTCCACCAACCAAAAAATAACTTAAGCCCACAGTCACCCGTATGACTGATGTGCAATGTATATATATAAAAAATATATTTCCAACGAACGGTCAAGATCCTTCATCATTAGATCGAAAGTTATTTTCGCTTTGACCAAAAGTTAGGGATCCTGACAGGTTGTCCCGGGCTCTAGGCTAGTGATCTTCTAGTGAAGTCCAATCACCTAGAGCTCCTGCCATACCTTTTCACTATACGTGGAATAAGTATAGTGAGGTTTGTTTATATAAACCCACATAAACATTTTCACACTTCCAATGTGAGATAAATCTCATTACATGAGACGATCAACACTGTCAAATTCTTGATTGGACAACTGTTGAGGCTTCTCACCTTTTCCTCTGCATTAATCGATTGCTCAATCTTTCCATCGATCATGTTTACCTTCATAGTCCATTTCAAAGGACTTTACTTCCTCATCAGGTGCTATCATGTGATCTACCTTATATTTTTCCAAGAATACATTGTATGAGACTGCAACACATCGTCCAAGTCATTCTCTATTTCTGAATTCCATGACAACATTGTGTTCTTATAACCTGCTATTTCAAAGCATATTCCATGTTTCTTCAAGCGAACTACATCATTCATCATTTTCATTTTCAGATTTGTACTTAATCTATTCTCATCATCAACTCACTGCTACAAAATTTTCCATTCATTCAATTTCTTTCTCACATAGTAACTTCCATTTAGGGTTTTGTCCACTTGTAACCATTTTGATACCAATACATAACCTGCATTGTTCCTGGGCCAATAAATACCTACAATAAACTATGCCAGATCCTACATAGAGTTATTCTATTAAACCATGATGCTTTCGATGATCCTATTCTTTTTTATGTGCTTCAATGCTCATAGGAGCATCAAAAGGAATGAATTTTAGCTCTTCCCTAAATTCTCCTTCCCTTCTTTGTTTTTAATTTTTCTTTGAGAAGGAGTTTCAGTGTACCATTAAAATAGGATTGAAATTTTTTTGAGATAATCATCACTCAATTCTTCTTGTTTTTCTACTATTGAAGATTCATCTTCAACGTCACTATTATGTGCACCATAAGCTTCTTTATCCTTGTCTTGAGAATATTCTTCTATTAATTTCCATTTGTTGGGTAATGGATAATCTTCTTGTATGACATCATTGAATTTTGGATTTGTGTTAGATTTTTCTTTATTCTCCTCTACTTCTTTTGCTTGTGTACCAACTAACTCATCATCATCTTCATCTTCATTGTCAAGTATGGTCTCTTGATATTTGATCTTTATTGTTTTTAAGTCATCCACCATCACATATGCACTGTCAACAATCTTATGTAATCTAAGATTGTAGCATCTATATTCTTTCTTGGTAGAATCATATCCAAGAAAGATAGCTTCATCAGATCTAGCATCAAATTTTTCGAGATTCTCATCAATCCTTTTGATGTAACACTTACTTCCAAATACCTTGAAGTATGTTACCGAAGGAGCTCTCCCAAACCATAGTTCATAAGGATTCTTATTACTATTAATCCTAAGTTGACCTCAGTTTAATATGTATATTGTTGTGCCTACAGCGTCCCTCCAATATCCATCAGATAATATTGCTTCATTGAGCATAGTCCTTGCAGCCTCGTGGACTGTTCTATTCCTTCTCTCATCAATCCCATTTTGCTTAGGTGTTCTAGTAGCATAGAATTTTTTTTTATTCCATGAGTTTCAAAGAAGAGGTAAAACTCTTTTGAGGTGAAGTCACCACCATTGTCTAATCTAAGACATTTGATTTTTGTCTTTGTTTGATTCTCAACAAGGGTATTAAAAGATTTGAATTTGTTAAGTGCTTCTGATTTTTCCTTGAGAAAACATACCCAAGCCATTCTAGTAAAATCATAAATGAATAGCATAAAGTAGGACTCTCATTGCAAACTCTTGGTCCTTGTAGGTCCACAGAGGTCGGTGTGAACAAGATCTAAAGGTTTGGAGGTTGAGTATTCTTTTCCCAAATTCATAGTGCCTTTCCCAAGTATGTTACATGAAGAATTGTCACCAAATGTAACTTTACCCTTTTGTTTCTTTAAGTTCAAAAACTTGTCATTATTTCCTGTCATATGTTTTGAGAAACAACTGTCAACATACGATAGATCTTGTTTATCTTGGGATTTAAAGGCAATAAGACATTCCTATTTTGATGTTTTTTCTTTCCAAAGCTTCTTTTTCTCTGTATTGAACTTTGGTTTATCTGAGACTTCCATTAATCTGCAATTACTTGTTTTATGTCCATAATTATCACATCTGAAGCATTATAAGTTCTCTTCTTGTAGAGGTGCAAAGGAATTATAATTTATGCTCTTAACTTGATCTGCTTTTTTGTTATATTTAAGTTTATAGTTCTTAACCCTCAAGTTTTTCCTTCCATATGCTCTACAATTCATAGCTTTGTGTCTGAAATTAGAGCATGCAAAGAAATAACCAAAGAAAATGTGTGGATACTTGTTTTGATAAACCTTCTTTGGTGTTGTCTTATATTCCTTCTTGATGGATGGAGGTAGTCCTCTGGAGTTCTGATCATTGCTTGTCTTTTCTTCATCTTTCTTCTTGAATGTACTGAGGAGAGCAACTGCATGGAATTTTGAGTTAGCTTGGTTTTCTTCTTGAGAATAACCTACTCCTTTTTTTTACTTGAATCCCTTTGTGTGGTTATAATATTATCTAAGATTTTAGAGCTATTTTCATATCTTGTTTGGATAAGTTTTGCATCAAAGCTCTTTTCGTAGGTGAACCAATTTTGCCTCCATTCTTTCACATGCTGTTTTTTTTTCTCTTTAAGAGACTTTTCCAAACTTTCTTCCATCCTATTTGCTTCTAGGATTTGGTTTTTTAGGTTGCTCATGAGTTTCTCCATCTCTTTTTCTATCTGTTCATGTTTTTATTTTTTTTCAACTACAACACTTTTCAGTTGTCTATATCTATTTGTGTATCTTCTTAATTCATCCAAGGCACTGAGAATTTATTCTTCCATATTAACCTCTACTTCATCTTCTAACTTTTCCTCATGCTCAATTTTTTCTATCTCATTAGACTCTTTAATACCTAGAAAAAAGACTTCATCGTCATCACTGTCACTAGAATCTGAATTATTGTTGTTTTCTTCTTTTGAGTAAAAAAAAAAAATCCCTTTGTAATACCTTTTATTATAGTGAGGTTTTCCCTTCTTCTTGTATTGTTTATTTGTGTCTTATTCATCTTCAGGGTCTTCCTTGGGATAGGGACACTTGGTTGCAAAGTGGCCAACTTTTCAAGCATTAAAATATTTGAAAGGCAACTTGCCTTTGTACCTCCCTGATCCTTTCTGAAGTTTTTTAATAAAATTGGCTTCTTCTACATCAGATTCTTCATGATGGATGGATTGAGGTTTTTTCTTCTAATTTTTTTGTTTTCTTGAGCACCTTGAAGGCTTCCTCTCCTTTTGGTATGTTCTCATGACCTAATCTTAACTCATAGGCTATGAGGATGCCATACAATTCATCCATGGTGAGTTCATCTAGTTTCTCTCAATCTTCAAGAGTGGACACTTTAGGATTATATAGCATAGGTAGTGTTCTTAGTATATTTTCAACTAACTCATTATCTGGCACTTATACTCCCAAACCTCTGATTTCATTAACAATATTATCAACTCTTTTGAAGTACTCTGAGATATTTTCTTCATCCTTCATTTTTAGAATTTCATATTGTACTTTGAGAGTCTGAAGTTTGGCCCTCTTTACCTTGGAATCTCTTGCATATATAGTTTCCAATGTATCCCAGAGTTGTTTTGCATTTTTACAGTTTAGTACTTTAGCAAGGATCTTCTTACTTAGTCCAGCTTGTAGTGTGTTTAAAACCTTTATATGTTCCCAAAATTTATTCTTGTCTTCCGCTTCTATGGGACTGATTTTTGGAACATCATATAAATTTTCAACTAATTTCCATACTTCCATTAAAATGGACATCAAATATATTTTCATTCTAACACTCTAGAAGACATAGTATTCACCATAAAATAGGGGGACTTTTAATGACATCTTCAACTGTTGATCAATTCTGATGTATATTTCTCTTCAAGTGGTTTAAAATTTTAGTGAAGAAGCCTGCTTCGATACCAATTGAAGGATCAAATCATGTCACTAAGAGGGGGGGTTTGAATTAGTGACACAATAATTTGATCATATTTTTACTTTTGTCAATGTAAACAAAATTTGAATACAACATTTTATCGTGGAACCTAATTGGGAAAACCACAAACACTTTTATATTAACTAATTTTTTTTTTTTTACAAATTACAATAGAAGGAAGATGTTATTCCTCTTTAGATCAACACCCACTGATCATGATGTAGCCACACCCTTTTTCACTAGCTCCAACTGGTAGGAGGCTACATCCCCCTATTTAGTCAACTACAATTGATAAGTAAGAACATACTCCCCTGCAGGCTCCAAATTCCAACCTTCCCTTGCACCTTGTTGGACAACTGAGAGGGGGGGGTGAATCAGTTGTCACCATGCTTAAACAATTATGCTTCTTTTAAACTCTTTGCAGAAACATTGAATGATGATCACATTAATGCAGGGAAATAAACAATGGCACATTCAACATCAGTCACATATATTAGAAACACAGAGACAAATATTTCCCGAGGAAACCCATACAGGGTAAAAACCTCTTTTTCTTTATATGATAAGTAATAGTTACATTCTTTACTTATCATACATATGAGCACCAACTCATAATGAGGCTACAACCTCAGTTTTTCAAGCTGCTACTTGCTGAGAGCACCAAATCTCTGTTTTCTCTAGCACCCACTAGAAGGAAGCACCAACTCCCTGGTTTCTCTAGCACCAACTAGAAGGAAGCACCAACTCCCTGGTTTCTCTAGCACCAACTAGAAGGAAGCACCAACTCCCTGAGTGTTTCCAGCACTAACTTCCAATCATACAGGCACCAACCTATATAACAGAGAACAAGAGTTCTCCCTTGCACCACCCTGCCCCCCTGGTTTCTGTGGCTGCAACCAGAGGGAAGCTACAACTCCCTATGTTCAAGCACCCACTTGAACCTATAAGGACAACAATCCTCCCTAGCACCCTGAAACATAAATATTTTCTACTAAAACTTATTACAGTGATATAATGATCAACAATGGCTTACCAGACTCATCACTGTTCTGTTGCATTTTGTTGCTATGTCTACCCTCACTACCTTCCTACACACATGACTTGCGATGTCTATTCTTCTGCCATTTATACTCTCTGCACCATGTCCCTTCAATGAAACCTTCATCTACTGTGTATTTCTACTTCTGTGCTTTGCCTCCTTGCTCACACTTCAATCCTTCTACACAGTGACCACAACAACTCCAACAACAACAACAACCACTTCTCTTCTCTGTATCGTGTATATATAGCTTCTTTTCATGTTGTGCATGCAATATTCACCATTCCTCTACATGCTCATACCGCACCAATCTCCTCCACCTCTCGAGTGCTCTGTCTGATCATCATGGTAACTCTTCAGCTTCTCTGGTGGTTTTCCCACGTGTTTAGCATCACTAGGTGTTTTGCTGAGATTCCTCAGCCTCTCTGGCAGTTGAGACTATTCATCTTCTCTGACATAGTCAAGCTTATCCTTTCTATTTCAGTTATAGGCTCCAACCCTCATCTAGTTGTCAATTTCCTCCACGAATCGTCTTCATTCCACTGGCAGATTCCTTGTAACTCTTCAGCTCCTCTGCAAGTCACACATAAGTCTCTTCGCATCCTCTGGTAGAGACCATCAATGGTTTCTAGTAGTTACACTGTGAGGATGAATATTAGCCCTTCGATCATGCTCATGTTCACCTGCACCGTTGGATGAACTTTATTGACATTGCCTTTAAATTGGATTTCGGCATTTCGGCAATCCTGTGCTGAGTGTCTCCACACTTCATTTTGCGATATCCAATGTTTCGATACAGAACTTTTCTACACTAGCTCCTTCCCCAATATGACTATGGTCATAAGCAAGCACCTATGAAAAAAGCGCTTTTCGAGAATTCGCATTTCGTGAATCTGGAGATGAGGCATCTCAACTTTCCAAATCACGATATCCGAAACCCCGAAATGGAGCTTATCTGGACTGACTCCTTCCCTTCTCGTGAACATGGGTTGTGACCACAGCCTTATGCATAAGGCGCTTTCACGATCTCACATCTCATTGTTCCTTAGGTGGAGGTTCTTGTCACTCCAAGTCGCGATAGGAGAAACTTCGAAAAGGAGTTTTATGGTGCTCTGATCTTTCACCACGCGTCCTCTTGATCCAACGGTCCACGATTAAGTTGCGATTTTTCATATCGTGAAATCGAGATTCCTGTGGTGAATGTTCTTTGACAAATTCAACACTCGATCCTCGAAACTACGACATGGACTGAAATCAATGGTCTAGATTTGATATTGATTCAATGGCTGTGATTTAAGTCACAATTTTGCATATCGCAAAATCGAGATTCATTTTGCATTGTTTCTTTGACATCTCCAACACGCGATCCTCGAAACTCCAACATGGTGTAAGTCTGCTGACGTCACATGTGTTAAATAATTGCCACGTGTCACCCTGATTCATGACTTACATGTGCTTGGAATGTTGAATCAGTCTGACACTTGTCATTACCTGGTTGTGCCACGTGTTCCCAGCTGTCGTGGTTTGCCAACGTGAGTCAGATCGATAGTCCAGATGTGATCTTGATTTGATGGATCAGATTACGTCGCGATTTTGCATATCGCGAAATCAATATTTTTGTGGATGATATTACTTGTCATCTCCAACTCTTGATCCCCGAAACTCCGACAGGGAGTCAAATCAATGGTCCATATAACCCCCTGAGATGGACGGTCCTCCTGCTTTCGAGATTTTGTGAGCCCTCTACTCCTTGCACTTTAAAGATCGTGCAGGTTCTCCTTGATCCAACGGTGGTCAGACCCTGCACTCAAATCTAACGCCTAAGGTCTATCCTCCTCTTCAGCATGCTCTTCTTGTCTATATTCAGATCTGACGTCCCTCATTCTGTTGGGAATTTTGGATGGGATCCAATGATCAGAAATGTTTCACAAACTTTTCGGGACTTCATCATGCCTGATCAATAGTTTAGATCAATCCTCGATTTAATGACTGAGGATTGTTGCGTTTAGATAATTGTTGTGTTGTTGATCTTCCTAAATATCACTGCGCTACTGATCATTGCTGATGTACTCAAGCCATCATCTTTGTTTCACTTTCCATCAATGACAAGCATATGATACTTTTTAAACATTTCCAACAATCTCCCCCTTTGGCATTGATGGCAACAAAGGCACCCAGATTCTTTTCTCCCCCTTTGACATCAATGTCAAAGAGAACATGCTCCCCCTGAGATGTTGTAGTATTTTAGGAGGTATCAGATATTAAATCAATGCAAACTCCCCCTGACGAGATGGACTCTCTCATTTGAGGCCTGCAGAATATTTGTATCTAAACCAGAGTCTTCTCTTTCTGATTCTTGGACCTATTCATCTTCAGCTTCCGTTGTATCCTCTGTGGAAAAATCAAAATTGCTCACCTCTCTTAATTAGACTCCTTTATCAATCTTCTCATGAGTGGATGACTCCCCCTGTCACTTTTATCTCTCTACTTCTGACTATTTTCCCCCTTTGTTCCCAAAAGGTTAACTTTCCTTGACAAGGTCTTTCCTCTTGTTGTCTCTACAGGATGTCATCTGTATCATATTGTACATCATAATGTTGTTGTCCTACTTGAACACTGTGCAATTGTAGCTTGTACTTTTTAAATAGCCCTTGGATCTCCCCATTGAATCTCATCGATCTCTATTACTGCCATTTTCATTTTTCTTCCATGATGCATTCAATCCAGGGATTTTATGTCCATATTCAATCACAAGAGAAAACTGCTACACCCACTCTCACGTCTGCTTTTATTTCTCACAAATGAAGGACCTATATCAGGTTTCTTAGGAGCATTGATTTCTACCTTGTTGAGTCCAATATTGGATTTGTCATTTGGTGATCTCTGACTATCCAAGACCTTGTCCAGAGTCATGGATCTTCTCAAGAATTTGATTTGGGTGTCTGCCTTCTCAACCTTCGAGATTTCTACTTCCTGTTTATGACATGGTTCTTCTCCTACTTCATCCATGGGGTTAATGCTAACTGAACATGCTTTTATTGTATCTGAATCTTCTTCTTTACGTGCAAGGGAGGACTCAATTTCAACATCATTAATTTTCTTTATACTTTCGTTCACCACTTGTCCTGAGTTTATATTTACCTTACATTCTTTGGACGTGAGCACCTCTTCACTGCCTCTGTCACATTTTTGACTTGTACTGGGAAAATTATGTTTCAAATCATCCACAAGCAGAACGTAATGGGAATCTCCTTCGTCATTACTCAAACTCATCATCCCTCTATCCTTGATTTTACCTAGTTCATCATTTTCAAGGGTCACTTTTCCTGTTTTTCTTTTACTTATGGACAATAGATTATCCTTGTCTCCATTCATGTGCTTGGAACATCCACTGTCTATATTTCCAGAGGCCTTTTGTTTTTGAGTTGAAAGTGCTTGACCACATTTTTCACTATCTTTCCTCTTCCATGTGTTGGTATTTCTATATAAGAACTTTATCCTTGGATCTACTTTGTAATTATTGAGATGGCAGTTTGCAACTTTGTGGCAAAAGTTTTGACAGTTATAACATTCAATCTCATTGTTCAATAGGTCAAAGTTGTAGTTGCAGCATTGTCTACTCATTGATTGTTTATTAATCCTTGACCTCCTCTGTTTCATGTCTCTAGACTTAATTTGGCAATTTGCAATATGTGATGGTATGTTACTTTGTTGTATCATTCTTTGTTGTGGCAGATATTTATTCCTTGGAAATCTTAATTGCTCATGTCTAAGTCTTAAGGAACAATTTACAGCTTTGTGACCAAAGTTAGAACAGTAGAAACAATATCCATAGAAGAATTCTTTATACCTGAAAAATGGTTGTCTTCTTTGAGAAAATCGATTTCTTTCATGTTGATGATGTCTTTGAGCAGGGAGTGCATTATTTCTTTGTTCTACAGATTCAGTCCTGGCACCTTTTTCTTTACTTGTCCTGGGCGGCTGATTGTCTTGCTTTGTTTCTATATGCTTGTTATTGTCATTGGTTGTACTTTTGACAAACTTGATGGGTTCTTCATTTCCTGACTTCCCACTGCTTGATCCCTCTTCATAACCCAAACCAGTTTTCAACTTTGGATTCCTTTGTTGATTCAGAATGGTGGCTAATCCTTCTGAGGATTTGATACTTGACAAATTCTGATTATACAAGGCTTGAAATTTCTCCATTTCTTTCCTTATTTTCACTACTTCTAGTTCTAATGATTCACATCTTGTCTTCTTTTCTGATAGTTGTTGTTTCAAAATCTCTTCGATTTTCTTCGCCTCTTCCAATTCTGCTTTTAGCAGGACAATATATTCACCAGGTTCTTGACTGTCTTTCTCGAACTGTATCAACAATTGTCTTTGCTTTCTGTTCTTGATTCTTATTCTATCAATCTCTTCCAATGCACTGATCAGTTCTCCTTCCATGTCAACCACAACTTATTCATCATTCTCTTCACTGCATGTTCTTTCATTTTCATAATCCTCTTTGGCCATAAGCGAGATGTCATTTACTTTATCTTCACATGAGGAATCACTATCAGTGTCTTCTGAGGAGTCATCATTGTTTACACATAAACTCTTCTTCTTATCAAATCTTCTTGATTTGTGCTTCTCTTCCTCTTCAGAGTTTTGATCATGTTTCTTGTGTGGACATTTATTTGCAAAATAACCTATCTTACCAAAGTTGAAACATTTGAAGGGTAGCTTACCTTGGTACTTTCCTGATCCTTTCTTTAATCTTCTCATGAATTTTTCTTCAATTTCATCATGCTCACAATCCTCATTCTTATCTGCTTTAAATGATGTTTCTCTAGAGGTGGGTTTATCTGTAACTATCCTCATCTCATATGCAGTCAATGTTCCTAGAATTTGATCAAAGGACAAAGTCTTTATATCATTAAGTTCCTCTATAGAAAAGACCTTTGGGTTGAACCTATCTGGCAGAGATCTCAAAATTTTTTGAACTAAAGAGGGTTCCTCAATGTTTTCACCAAGTGCTTTCATTGCATTTACTAGTTCTTCAACTCTCAAAAAATACTTCCCAATGGTTTCATCTTCTTTCATCTGTAGATTTTCAAACTGTACTTTATAGGTTTGAAGCTTGGCATCCTTCACCTTCTCATTACCTTCATAACTGTTAATGAATTTGTCCAACATTTCTTTAGCAGTTTGAAGATGCATCACCTTCACAAACTCAGCTTCTACAAGTCCATTCAAGATAGCATTCATTCCCTTAGCATTAAAGCTAAATTCTAACTTATCATATTTGAAAGCTAGCACAACAGGCTTTATGTATCCACTCTCTACTACATCCCAGACATAAGCTTGTAAGGCCATTAGGCATGTTCTCATCCTAACCTTCTAGAAGGCAAAATTCGTTCCATCAAATAGAGGAGGCCTAGTGACTAAAGTCCCTTCATGGCTTGTCATGTTTAAGCTCTAGGATCTACCCTTAGATAAAAATGGGTTTGGCTCTGATACCAATTGTTGGACAACTGAGAGGGGGGGGGTGAATCAGTTGTCACCGTGCTTAAACAATTATGCTTCTTTTAAACTCTTTGCAGAAACATTGAATGATGATCACATTAATACAGGGAAATAAACAATGGCACATTCAGCATCAGTCACATATACGAGAAACACAGAGACAAATATTTCCTGAGGAAATCCATATAGGGTAAAAACCTATTTTTCTTTATATGATAAGTAATAGTTACATTATTTACATTATCATACATATGAGCACCAACTCATAATGAGGCTACAACCTCAGTTTTGCAAGCTGCTACTTGTTGAGAGCACCAACTCACTATTTTCTCTAGCACCCACTAGAAGGAAGCACCAACTCCCTGGTTTCTCTAGCACCAACTCCCTGGTTTCTCTAGCACCAACTAGAAGGAAGCACCAACTCATTGGTTTCTCTAGAACCAACTAGAAGGAAGCACCAACTCCCTGAGTGTTTCCAGCACCAACTGGATGGAAGCACCAACTTCGAATCATATAGGCACCAACCTATATAACAGAGAACAAGAGTTCTCCCTTGCACCACCCTGCCACCCTGGTTTCTCTGGCTACAACTAGATGGAAGCTACAACTCCCTATGTTCAAGCACCCACTTGAACCTATGAGGAAAACAATCCTTTCTAGCACCCTGAAACATAAATCTTTTCTAATGAAACTCATTACAATGATATAATGTTCAACAATGGCTTATGAAACTCGTCACTGTTCTGCTGCATTTTGTTGCTCTGTCTGTCCTCGCTGCCTTCCTGCACACATGACTTGCGTTGTCTATTCTTCTTCCATTTATACTCTCTGCACCATGTCCCTTCAATGCAACCTTCCTCTACTGTGTATTTCTACTTCTCCGCTCTGCCTCCTTGCTCACACTTCAATCCTTCTACACAACGACCACAACAACTCCAACAACAATAACAACCACTTCTCTTCTATGTACCATGTATATATAGATTCTGTGCATCTTGTGCATGCAATATTCGCCATTCCTCTACATGCTCATACCGTGCCAATCTCCTCCACCTCTCGAGTGCTCTGTCTGATCATCATGGTAACTCTTCAGCTTCTCTGGTGGTTTTCCCACATGTTCAACATCACTGGGTGATATGTTGAGATTCCTCAGCCTCTCTGGAAGTTGAGACTATTCGTCTTCTCTGGCATAGTCGAGCTTATCCTTTCTATTTCAATTATAGGCTCCAACCCTCATCCAGCTATCAATTTCATCCACGAATCGTCTTCATTCCACTGGCAGATTCCTTGTAACTCTTCAGCTCCTCTGCAAGTCACATAGAAGTCTCTTCGCATCCTCTGGTAGAGACCATCAATGGTTTCTAGCAGTTACACTGTGAGGATCAATATTATCCCTTCGATCATGCTCATGTTCACCTGCACCATTGGATGAACTTTATTGACATTGCCTTTAAATCGGATTTCGGCATTTCAACAATCCTGTGCTGAGTGTCTCCACACTTCATTTCACGATCTCCGATGTTCCGATACAGAACTTTTTTGCACTAGGTCCTTCCCCAATATGACTATGGTCATAACCAAGCGCCTATGCAAAAAGCGCTTTTCGCGAATTTGCGTTTCGTGAATCTGGAGATGAGGCATCTCAACTTTCCAAGTCGCAATCTTCAAAACCCTGAAATGGAGCTTATCTGGACTGACTCCTTCCCTTCTCATGACCATGGGCTGTGACCATAGCCTTATGCATAAGCCTCTTTCGTGATCTCACATCTCGTTGTTCCTTAGGTGGAGGCTCTTGTCACTCCAAGTTGCGATAGGTGAAACTTCGAAAAGGAGCTTTATGGTGCTCTGATCTTTCGCCATGCGTCCTCTTGATCCAACGGTCCACAATTAAGTCGAGATTTTGCATATCGCGAAATCAGGATTCCTGTTGTGAATGTTATTTGACAACTTCAACACTCGATCCTTGAAACTCTGACATGGAATAGAATCAATGATCCAGATTTGATCTTGATTCAACAGCTGCGATTTAAGTCGCGATTTTTCATATCACGAAATCGAGATTCCTGTTTCATTGTTTCTTTGGAATCTCCAACACGCGATCCTTGAAACTCCGAGATGATGTAAGTCTGCTGACATCACATGTGTTAAATAACTTCCACGTGTCACCCTGATTCGTGACTTACATGTGCTTGGAATGTTGAATCAGTTTAACACTTGTCATTACCTAGTTGTGCCACGTGTTCCTAGATGTCGTGGTTTGCTGACGTAAGTCGGATCGACAGTACAGATGTGATCTTGATTTGATGGCTCAGATTACTTCGCGATTTTGCATATCATGAAATCGAGATTTATGTGGATGATATTACTTGTCATCTCCAACTCTCAATCCTTGAAACTCCGACAGGGAGTCGGATCAACAGTCCACATAACCCCCTGAGATGGATGATCCTCCTTCTTTAGAGATTTTGTGAGCCCTCTACTCCTTGCACTTTAAAGATCGTGCAGGTTCTCCTCAATCCAACGGTGGTCGGACCCTGCACTCAGATCTAACGTTGGAGGTCTATCCTCCTCTTCAACGTGCTCTTCTTGTCTATATTCAAATGTGACGACCCTCATTCTATTGGGAATTTTGGATGGGATCCAACGATAAAAAATGTTTCACAAAGTTTTCGAGACTTCATCATGCCTGATCAACAGTAGTAGATCAATCCTTGATTTAGCAACTGAGTATTGTTGCATTTAGACAATTGTTGTGTTGTCGGTCTTCCTGAATATCACTGTGCTGCTGATCATCGTTGTTGTACTCAAGCCATCATCTTTGTTGTACTTGTCATCAATGAAAAGCATATGCTACCTGTTAAACATTTCCAACACACCTCCCCGCCACCCTATGTTCATCAATATGGAAATAGGATATGCAGTCCAATAATGGTCTTCTATATTAAACATTGGATTGCATAATTGCTTCTCTGTCTCCTTCTGTTCTCGATCTTCAATAAGACATTGAAAAATGCACTTTCTAATTCACAACTCATGATATTTATAAGACTTTAAACTTTTCAACACAACTCTTCATAAACAACATGTATGTTCATTTAATATTACATAACCCTTGTTTTAAGTAAAAAAATCATTAACATGAATTTTCATAACCACACATCATTTTAACAACCATCTGACTTGTTTTCCATAAATCGATCAAAGGTATGGATCGATTTATGTTTAACTTGATTCCATATCTCTGCAAATATTGCATAAACCGAGTTCTACGAAGGCGCTTCCTTCAACCCATTTACATGTGACCACAGGCCTAGAACCACATGCTTATTAATTTAAGCATTGTATCTTCTTTCACCCTTTTCATTTTATCCCCCATATGTCCAATGTTGGGACCGTGTTCATCGTTACTTCATCCTTTGGGATGTTTGTTATTGGATAAATCCATAGGTGTGGAAACTAAACAATCTCCCTAGATCCACCTGGATCTAGAACAAAGCAAGACAGAACATGACTCTTTCCCTAGATTCTAACCATTGAATTAAATAGGAGGCAAGAATAAAGAACATACCTTATGATCGCTTCCTTTGGTCTTTGTTGCTCCTTCTTCACTCCAGTGCTCTCATACAGTCAAGACCAAAACAATACAAACCAACCGAAGTGAAGAAAGCACAATCTATTCAATAGTCAATCTATGTATATGATCAAGGAGTTATACAATAAAGTAGACTTAGCTTTATGGGAAAGAATCATATTACTGTATCATATTAAATGTAAAAGAGAGATTACAACCATTTCCTTGATGTCGTAAGGTCCCTTCCAATTGTCCTTCGTTCCCCACACACTTTGACTCCAAGAATTCTGAGAGCGTAGATCTGATGATATTCACAATCTATCTTGACAAAGCAAATCTCAAATCCACTCTAACCAAGCCAAAACTAACAAACTCAAGAACCAACAAAGCTCAAGAACCACCAAAACTAACTTTCTCCATGAGAAATCCTCTCCTTTTATAAGTTGAAGAGGATAAGGTGAGGAGGTTAGGATGATCCCACTAAATCATGAAAACGAGTAAGATCCAAACCATTCGGATGCCACCTCACTATAGAAGCTTCTCCTTCTAGAAGATTCGAAAAAACACTCATTTTTCTCACGTGCAGGAATTCTCCCACCCTAGCTATAGAGCAACCTGCTAACACCTCGCACCCTGGCTATAGTGAAACCTGTGAGAATGGGTCATTCTCACACCCTGCCTATATAGAAACCTGTGAACTTCCCTTTTTATAAGGTTTTTACATAGGAAAATGCAACTTCTTTTCTCAGTAAAAGTTCTTCTCCCTTCTCTCTTTAGGAACTCAGGCCACTGACCCCTCTGAAGGCAACAGATAGGTTTACATCATTAATGATCATATGGATGATGAAAATAATGTGTAACAGAGAGCCCCCAAAAGTATGAAGTTAGAACAGAGTGATAGCTGAAATACTTTGTCGAGTGTGTGTAGGGAACAATGAACAGTCGGTCAAAAACCTGCCAACAAACAAGGAAATACAATACAATAATATATCATCACTGAGGTAGGCATTCCCATACTCATAATACAAATGAATCAAAGCATAAATTTTGACAAGCGAGGATCCATGTCCGGTAAGACAGGTCATGGCCACCAAACATACATTGTGGATCCATGCCAATATGACTCAAATCCGAACATAGCCACCAAAAATACACTGTGGATCTATGTGTTAAAGACTCAAATTTGAACATAGACACCAGACATACAATGTGGATCTATGCAATAGTACACTGAATATACTCCAACGCAACCTGAATTTGTCAGAAAAGATCCAGGGTCTTCATCTCCACCACTCTATAGTACGAATCTAACCATGTGAATACATGTGTTGAAGTTGAACATGGTAGAAACCACTTGATTACCGATCATTAGTGTATACCATTAACAAGTACGAGGGAAATCACCATTAATGTCAATGACTCCCTAGGTACTCTAGTACAATCCAACGAATGTGAATCAATGAGCTAAGGTCGAACACTCGACGAAATCTCTGGATCAGGGGTCGATAATGAAAACCCACTATCGAAAGCGAGGAAACCTGCCATTGAAGCATGCAAGTCCCAAGGTACCAATTAGTTTCTAAGTCTAATTCCTGGATAATGAGTTGAAGTCGACAGGAAAAGACTCGTCACAGGAGGGCCTTAATGTATCCCACATCAATGACATGAAACAAGTAGCAAGATTTGATGTAGATCAGAGTAACAAGTGATTCAAGGATGGTCGATGCAATAGAAGGCTTAAAGACTGTAGAAATGGCCGACGCAATAGAAGGCTTTTTAGGTTGAACTTCTCTTTGAACATATTGACGATACGACAACTGTCTTGGAAACACTGACTCAACAACAGGGATCACAGACCAATTTGTAATCTTATAAGGGAGTATGATCAAGAGACAAGTGGATTTTCCAACCTAGACACAAAGTGAGTGAAAGGGTGTCATGTTCAAAAGTGACTCTTTCATAGAATATAGGTTTAGACACAATTCTTGTCCAATTTCCCCCCCCACCATTTCTAGTGAGTACCTCTTTATTTTTACGCAAGCTTGAGGAGGATAACATATGCTTGTAATGTAAGCTCATCCTTCAGATGAGTCCCTCAGAGTATGTTTAATGAACCCTAGGAAGGAGTGGTTCGGTCCCATTGTGGGTCTTTCGATGTTTATTTAATGAGTCCAAAGAAAGAAAAATCATGGGTTTTTCATGTTTAGAGAGTCTGAAAAACACTTAAAGAAAACTCAGGTCCCATATGGGCCTTTCAATGTTTGTTTTATGAGTCCAAATAAAGAAAACTCAGGGGTTTTTTCATGTTTTGAGAGTCTGAAAAACACTTAAAGAGAACTCTCCCAGTTCCTTTTTCGTAAAGTAGTCTAATGAGACTGAAAAAGAGATAAACTATCGCTCAATAGATGTTTTCTTCAAATAATTTAACGAGCATGAAAAGAACAAGGTCGCTCAACAATCTTTTCATATTTAGAGAGTCTGAAAAGAGCTTAAAGAGAACTCCAAGGGATTCCTTTTTCATATAACCTTTACGAGTCCAAAAAAGTGATAAAAGTATACTCAGTTACATTCTCATTGATTTACGAGCATGAGAAATAACAAAGAAGCTCGGGATTATTTTTATTTTTACGCAAGCTTTAAAACAAAACAAAACTATGCTTGGAATAGATTTTAATTTTTACACAAGCTTAAAAACTAAACAAAAATATGCTTGGACCTGGTTTCATTTTTACGCAAGCTTGAACCAGAGGAAACTATGCTTGAGGTAAGTGGTTTCATTTTTACACAAGCTTGAACCATAGAAAACTATTCTTGTGACTTCCAAATGCATAACATAGGGATGATTGGTACTTAGCCCCCAACTTAAGAAACTAGCGGCTCAACTTCAGCATGAAGTCCAGAGGCTGAGGCAAATTCCCCCCAAGCTTCATTTCATCCAACTGTAAAGGAGAATGAAATGAAGCTTCAAATACTAGACGAAGGACTTGACTCAATCAGAGAGGGGGAAAAACTATTTCATTTTTTAATGAGCTTGACATAGAAACAAGAACTATGCTCGTAATCTCTGTTTCATTTTTTAACGAGGTTTCCACAGAGATGAAAAAACTATCCTCAAGTGGTTTCCTTTTTCAACGAGATTGAAATCATAAAATCATGCTGAAATACCTCTGTTTCATTTTTTAACAAGGTTGCCGCAGAGACGCAAAAACTATCCTCGGGTGGTTCTTCTTGATCATGGATTCCAAGAGGACAATGCTCCAGAATGACACCATGTCAAGGGACAAAAATTGATCATGGATTCCAAGAGGTCTTCACTGGAAGGAAGAAATACACTCTGGAAGGACACCATGTCGAAGGTTGCGACAGGAGTTAAGAGATCAGGCTCTAACGACCCTATCGAAGAGATTACCATGTCAACTACTAGATCTAAATCATCATAAGTTGAAGCCATGGGTGAAAACGCCACATAATTGACCTGTGGCAGGGGTGATTCCATCTGCATATAAGAACCATTCAGGGAGGCAAACTAGGTGGGGTCAATGAATGAAAGTTGATCAAAAGTCACAAATCATCCATCATGAGGGAAAGATATCACACGAAAAAGAGTAGACACAATAGATTTCATGGCATAGACATAATCTCTCCCAAGGAGTAAAGCAAAATCCAAGGGGTCTTGGACTACCATGACGTCAATAAAGACAGTTTTCCCTCCCAAAGTTACAGGAAACTGAGGAAGGGTCTCTAAAGGTTGACTGGTTCTTCTATTAAAAGCTAACAGATTATGTGTAACCGGCGCAAGTGGAGGATAACCCAAAGCTTGCCAAGCAATAGAGGACAAAATACTAATAGACGAACCTTCATCTATCAATGTTTGAGGAACGTCCCGACCACAAACATGTACTGTAATATAGAAAGGCATGTAAGAGGGAAGACGAGGTCCACTTAGCACATCCCAATCAAAATGGATGGCCTCATTACTTGGAGGGGGTCCTACGGGAGAAGGAGGAATACCCCTCGGCATGGGCGATTCTGTATCAACGAGAAAAGCATGGGTAGTATCGAGTTTACTCTCAATATGGAGAGTAGGATCGATCGATGGAGAGATCAAATCGACCACTTGGGTTTCATTCTCCAAGGGGAGAATGGGGTCGATAGGTGGAAATGGATCGACCGCTTAGGTTTTACTCTCTAACGGGAGAGTGGGGTTGACCGAGGATGGGATCGAATCAACCACTTGGTCTACTAGTTCATCCAAAGACGTGACCAGATTGACCACTTGATCAACTGAACTGATCGGCAGGGGAACCAGATTGACCATTCCATCAACTACAGGTGGGGTGAGAGAAATCTTGTGATAAGCAGTTGGAAGTTGAGGCTGTGAAACATTCATGTCTTCCAGTAATTTCGAGGCTTCGTCCATACGAGGGTAAAGGTGAGTGAGATGACTCCCTTTGCATAACATACATGGGAACTTGGCTCTACTTTTCTTCTTCCCAACTATATCGAGACTAGTCGACAGGAAGTCATCAACATGTTGTTCAGAGGTTGATGACATGGGTCGGCGAGGATGTGTAGACCATGCTTCTACAAACTTGGATAGACCAATACAATCCTTAAGAATATGGATACCCTTACAAAGCCTACAAGGGTACTTGGGCTTACAGGTTGTTTGGGTGATCTTGACATCATCAACACTCCCAGTACGATTAACAGTAACTGGTTTTTTTCCAACATGTTTGACAGTGGTTGGAAGTTTGGATCCTTGCTTATTTTTCTTCTTCTTATTCTATCTTTTATTCTTCTTCTTATTCACCAAGTTACTAGCTTCAGAACTTTCACTCGATGAAGAAGATGAAACGGAAGGCGACATTGCAAGCGAAGAAGGTGAAGAATACCTTACTGGTAAAGAAAGTGAAGGATCAACATGAGGTTGATGTTCTTGGGGGGAAGTTCTTATGACCAAAGCACTTATTGCATTTGGGATTACCTGAGTGGAAAACAACCACACCGACAATCCAATTGTGAGACCTGGAAGGCTCAAAGTAGCGATGTGAGGAGGACCAATGTTTCCGTAAGAAGGAAAAACAAAAGGTTCCCTTGGAGAAGAGATTCCTTCATTGGTTATTTTGGGAACTGACGCCATGAAAAACAAAAATCCAATCTATAGTCCACTAGGGAAAACAAACAGCACACGCTAAAAATCTAGGAAGCAAGCAAACAAACAAAACCTTCTCACAATGAACACACTAGTTGGTGATGAAATCCAACGTTGCGGGAACA
>JZKD02S0906659.1:650286-696884 GCA_000966675.3 Picea glauca
TGAAGACTTGCCCCTCCACAGTCACCTCGTGTAAATAACCTAGAAATATAGGCCACTAAGGTTACCACCAACAACAATAAATCCTGGGGGGACAGTCGACAGTCCGATCCACACGTAAGGGCAGGGTATCTAGCCCAAAATCAACTCAAAAGGCTTCCACTCATCATTGTGGGTATACCTCTGAGTGATCCCCGTAATACGTGAAATCTCTACACTGATATCAACAAAGCAAGGTGAGTAACTCTACCAATATCAATGCAACCTCGTGCTTGACCCTTGTGTGAGAAGGGATTCCTAGGACAAAATGTAGTAAGTGGATTTAACTCTCCCTATCACAAGATACTATGTTTGTTTGCAGCTTTGGAAAGTTATCTTTCACACCTATTCCAAATCCCTACAACTAATCTAATGTAGGTTTGCTACTAGAAAATATAAAAATGTCTAATCAATTTTTATAAGCGCTTTATTTTTACGGCTATTGTTACTCAAGAGGAAAATGGCATGAACAATATGGTGTTTTGACCGACTCGAAAATTATCCAAAGATATGAAGATGCAATCTTTTCATTTTGATGAAAGCTATGCTATGAGAAGGAGAAAACATTTATCATTCCCATATGCACATGTCCCAAAGTCTATTAAACTCATCAATATCAATATTCTCAAGAAAAGAGAAAAAGGTATTGTACACCAATGCAATTCCACTACTTCAAATGCAAGAATGCCCTCAATCTAATATAAAGCAAGAAATTAAATCTTTTTGTTTCAAAACATTTCACTAAAAGCAATAATGAGCTTTCTTAAAACAACAAAACCCAAACTAAAAGTTTTCTTTTAAAGCGAACTATTTAGAAGAAATTTGATCTTTCCCTAAACAATTCTAAAGAAAACACACGCTTTGCAATTGAAAGACACTCAAAGCAAGAGACTAATCCTTCAAAACCAAACAAAAAAAAAGTGGCTAAAAGAAACTCAAAGGATGTCAAGCAGACTATAAACAGATCAATATAATCTCCAAAAGTTCAATTCAGTTGTTCAAAGCAAAACTGGGCATCAAAAAATGACAAGAACCAATCCAAAATTTTTTACAAATAAGTTCGCAGGCTAGCAGTAGAGTACAGTGCAAGCATTAGGTATTCTCGCAGGCTGGACACAGGCATGGTGCGAACATCTCGCATTGGATTACACAGTAGGGTGCGAACTCAGATGATTCTTGCAGGCCACTAAAGGGTACAGTGCGAAAATGTCTGTAAACACAAAATTTGGAAAAAGGACAAAATTTTTGAGTGAACTTTCAAATCCAGAGAGTCTTGATGGATCTCCCACAGACTCAGAGACCAAAAAACAAGCAATCAAAGCAAGGGAAACTAGACTAACTAGGAAACAATCTGTCCCCAGTATGGTCGCCAGTTTTGTTATTGGATAAATCCGTAGGTGCGGACACTAACCGATCTCCCTAGATCCACCTAGATCTAGAAAAAAGCAAGACAGAACATGACTCTTTCCCTAGATTCTAACCATTGAATTAAATAGGAGGCAAGAACAAAGAACATACCTTATGATCACTTCCTTTGGTCTTTGTTGCTCCTACTTCGCTCCAGTTCTCTCATACAGTCAAGACCAAAACAATACAAACCAATCGAAGTGAAGAAAGCACAATCTATTCAATAGTCAATCTATGTATATGATCAAGGAGTTATACAATAAAGTAGACTTAGCTTTATGGGAAAGAATCATATTACTGTATCATATTAAATGTAAAAGAGAGATTACAACCATTTCCTTGATGTTGTAAGGTCCCTTCCAACTATCCTTTGTTCCCGACACACTTTGACTCCAAGAATTATGAGAGCATAGATTTGATGATATTCACAATCTATCTTGACAAATAAAATCTCAAAGCCACTCTAACCAAGCCAAAGATAAAAAAATCAAGAACCAACAAAGCTCAAGAACCACCAAAGCTAACTTTCTCCATGAGAACTCCTCTCCTTTTATAATTTGAAGAGGATAAGGTGAGGAGGTTAGGATGATCCCACTAAATCATGAAAACGAGTAAGATCCAAACCATTCGGATGCCACCTCGCTATAGAAGCTTCTCCTTCTAGAAGATTTGAGAAAATGCTCATTTTTCCCATGTGAAGGAATTCTCGCACCCTAGCTATAGAGAAACCTATGAACACCTCGCACCCTAGCTATAGTGAAACCTGAATGGGTCATTCTCGCACCCTACCTATATAGAAACCTGCGAACTTCCCTTTTTATAAGGTTTTTACATAGGAAAATGAAACTTCTTTTCTCAGGAAAAGTTCTTCTCCCTTCTCTCTTTAGGAACTCATGCCACTGACCCCTCTGAAGGCAACAGATAGGTTTACATCATTAACGATCATAGGGATGATGAAAATAATGTGTAACAATGTCAAGCCTTTGCAACCTTTCAAATCTCCTAAATAAGATTCCATCGAAACAGATCGGATGATCAAAATTCGTTCTTCCATTAGTCAAAATATAATAACTTGTCCATAGGTTTCAAACAAATCGACGATCATGACTTAATCTACAGGTGAGTGAATGATTCATGTTTATTTCAGGATTTCAGGGCTTCGGGGGTTCGGATAATCATTGCTCCAATTTCCTTTGGAGTGATCATTTGTCGAATAAGTCATAAAGTGGTGGAGACCTTTTGTTGTCGGTTGACACTTCCACTTACGGTATCCTTCCACTGTACTTGATCAATGGTCGAGAATGCTCCCAAATTGTTCTTTAGATCAGACGACTCATGTCCACTTCGAGACTTCAGCCTTTGAGACTTCGGGTGTTTACTGGTGGTGAAACTCCCGAAGTGAAAACTCTCGGAGTGACGTAACCTGTTGACATCACTTTTTGACATGGAAATGACTGAGTGGATGCCACATGTCACTTAAATTCATGGCTTACGTATTCATAAATTACCTATGAGACCTTGACACTTGTCATAATCTGATTACTCCATGTGTCCTTGCTAACGTATATCTCTTCATGTGGCACATGTTCTTCTCCTTGATCTAACGGTCAAGATACTTCCCGAAGTGTTCCTCTTATCGGATGACTCATTTCCACTTTAGGACTTAGACCTTCAGGACTTCAGGTAATTCAATTTCTCCACTTCCCAATTCTCCCGAAGTGAGATTCCCTGAAGTGTAAACCTCCAGTAACTTGAATTCATCCAATGGTCATTCTTTAACCCGAAAAGGCTTAACACGATCCAACGGTTGTCAGGAATTCGACTATTCGAGATCTGGGGCCTTTGGCCTTATTTATCCTATCCTTCTATTTTCCTTGATCTGACGGTCAGGATATCTCCCTAATTGTTTCGTCATATCATACGGCTTGCGTCTATTTCAGTACATTTGTGTCTTACTATGTCCTTCCACTAAACATGATCTGATGGTCATGTTATCCCCCAGAGTGTTCTTTATATTAGACGGTCCTCATTTAATTTGGGACTTCGGCCTTCGGGTGATATTACTTGTTCTCAACCCTTTTCTCCTGAAGTGGTCAGTGATGAATTTTACCACTGCTACCTTGGCGCACTCAAAATAGATCAACGGTCGAGGGGTTTTCTAGATCTGATGGTTGAAGGGAGTTCGTGACTCTGGGGCTTCAGCCTTGGTAGTAAAATTGATGCTAACTGTAGATCTATTGGCGGGTGACCATCGACGATCTGTGTGGATTGTGAAACTATAACTTGCACATGGTTTAGTCCGTCACCCAAACTACACAATTTGAAGTTGTGTGATTGTTGGTAGATCAAGCACAGTTTTCGATCTTTGAGTCGATGAGATCTGATGATACAAAATAATTACGGGATTGGAAATAGTGTGTAGTTTAATTCTCCCTTAACACTCTGCAATCAATCCCTTCCCTTGTTCTAGTGCTTCCATATCCAACGGTCCTGGTTTTTCCTATGGGTATTTCAATCCCAATTACATTTCTGCACTATGTTTTCCCTTCTGAGATTCATGTGCGTCATCGACTATTGACATCAATGACAATACATCAATGGAAGTATGTCCAACAGGGTCACATAATCAAGCATCATTAATTTTTCTCAAATATACATAGATCCTTATTCCCCCCTTGTTTCTTTTCTTGGAATACCATAGGACTTATCCATTCTTATTCCTTTATTGGTTCTATGATACCAGCTTCCAAGATTCTATCAATTTCTTCCTTCATTTTATTCTTATATACTGAATTCAGTCTATAAGGTATTTTCCTTACAGGCCTTGCCTTAGGTTTGAGAGGTATATTCATCTCTCCTAGCTCTCATGTTATGCCTTTCATCTATGTAAATGTCATTGGGAACATGTCACTATATTCGCGCAGTAACTTTTTTATTTTGTCTACTATTTGTTCATCCCAATAGTCTCCAATGCTTTCCATTTTAGGATTTTCAATTGTCCCAATGTTGACTTTCTTCACTTTGATTGGTGCAACAAATACTTATGACTCCAAATATGGACCTTCCAACTCTCTTTCTCCTTCAATTTCTGTAATCTGAATATTGCACGGGTCATCTTCATCTGGTGCTTCTTCTTTAACATGATAGAATGATAGTAGTTATTTGATTTTTTCTTTGTTATGTTGTTGATACTCTATCATGATTTCAACCTCTGGTTCATCAAAAAATATCACATCTCTTATCTACTTCAATGTCGAACCAATGTTGGGGTTCTCATGTTCAAATGAGAAGGTTACTACATTTTTTTGTTGTAATGTTGCCCATTTTGTAGTGCCTCTATGCATCTCCTGGTCTACATACTAGTTCTCTAGGATTCCTTCAAGTGTGTGGATGAAGTGATGAGGCCATTCTTCTAGTCGTGTCATTCTCCATTGTATTATGCACTTCTCCAAGTGTTCTTTTGGTGTTCCTTTCCCATCATACCTCTTCATTTTATTGCTCCCCTTCTCTACATCGAATATAATGCACAATAATCACTTACATTGGTACCAGTCCTTAATTGTTTCTTTGTGCGCACCCCACCATCTTACAAGTGTAGCCTTGAGTGCAATATCTAGGGATAAGAGCCTCTGATTTTCCAATACTTCCTCTTCATATTTTTTCATAAATTCCTCTAATTCATTTACCCCATGAAAACTGGGAGGTTCTCTTATCTTTGTACCAACCCATCTTACTACGCGGTCTATTCTTGTGCATCTTCACGTGGAAACTTCATGTAATCTCTACTGCCAATTCTCCAAGCATGTATCTGAGTCAAAAGCACATGATGTGTTTCTTCTCCAGCTAAGTACCCCATTTGTAGTTGGGTTAACGTAATATTATTAATGTGTGGTGGTTCTGTACAACTGGTTTATTTCCTCCAGTTCCAAAGAAGTGGGTTCTGCAAAGCTTTCTCCTTCTAAGGGATCTAATGGCACAATGAATCTATATTCTCCTGATTCAAACACCATTTTCCTTGTCTTGAAATTGATTATGGAATGTTTATCAAATTCCAAATCCATTCCATTCAATGTTGGATAAGGTGTTGTGCCATCTACTATCTCTATTACTTCAAAGTCTTCCTTAGTGCGCACTCCATCCAAATCTACTATCACACCTTAAGTCTTCCAATTGGAAAAACTATGTGTTGATTATTTAATTTCAACTGGATAGGTGAATAGCCTAATGTGGGTTATCCCATACACTATCATGTCTTCTTAGGTAAAACATTGACTTCATAGCCTAATTCTAGTATAATATCACCCATGTTGAAATCTCCAATATCGACATTCAGTTTGAATTCTCTTCTTGTACGTCTTCTTGAATGGAGATTATTCACTATTTTCTTCTCTAATTTTCCTTCTGACTTTGTGTGACATCTTTCTAACAGGTTTTTAAAGATATTGACAGATGATGGGTCATTTAATAACTTGACACAAGATTGCATAAAAGTTCTTATGTTACTTACTTTCTCTATAGGTTGTGCTTCATTGGTGTGGTCCATTGAGGAAGGCATCTCATACATAAGAGAGTTGTTATTTTGCTGCACAGCTGATGTAGACACAACATGTTTCTTGAAAAACTCCTATCTTGTGTCCTTGAATGTTTCCTTTTCTTCTCATGCATCAAACTACTTCTATGGTTCAATATTCTTCTTCACCAATTGGTGTTGCACTGGATCTTGTCTCACTACATCAGTTCCCATCTTATATAATCCTCGCGTGACTATGTTGATATTTCTTCCATTGTCCCTGGCTTCTGCAAAAATATACTGAACATTCTGTTTTTTCTGGTTCATCTTTACATGGATCTTTCCCAAAAGTGTTGGACATTCCTCTTTATCATGGTTTGTTGCATGACAGGACATATAACATGTCTTGGGTGGAAGTGGTCATTCCCTTGCATAATTTCCTGGTTGTTGGAATTTGTAGAACACTATCATCCCTATGCCTCATCCAAATCCTCATCTACCTTGTCCTCCACCTCTTTATCCAGCTCAATCTCCTCATGGTGTATTGTACTGAGGTAACTAGTTATACTGCGCGGGGTTATACTATGGTTGCGCAGTGTTATACTAAGGTTGAAAATTGTTATACTATTGTTGCACATTTTTATATGGAGGTGGTACCTGGTTGAACTGAGGTGAAACTTCCCCTTTCATCATTTATGCTTGCACCCTATAAGTATCTGAAGTTCTTTCTCTCATTAGCTCCATTGTCCTACAATCTTTATCATCGTGACCTATTGACTTGCAAAAATTAGAGTATGAACTCTTGGGTACTATCTAGTACTTTTGCATCATCAAAAAATGATATGGATCATGCCCATGTGTCTTACATATATTTCACCATGTTCCTCATGTTGGAAAAGGGTTTGGTACTCATATTGGCATATATTGCATGAAAGTTGGACATTCATTCTTGTGGTGTCCTTATGTCTTGCATGTGGTACACCAAACAACTTCTCTTTTTTCTTTTCCCTCATTCTGGTTAAGTTGAAATGTGAGGTTCTTGATATCCTCCTTCAGCTCCTCTATTGTTGAATCTATCTTCTGATACTAGTTTTCTTCCAGTTGTAAGGCTACTTGCAGAGCCTCTTCCTGAGTTTGGATCTTTTGTTGTATTAATGGGTATTTCAAACGTGGTAGCAGTGAGTTCACAAATATATGTCTGATAAATATCCCAAATAGACTCAGCTAGTTTTTTCCTGATTTCAGTCATCTCATTCATTTACCTATCTTCTAAACTAGGCTTCTGAAACTCATTTATCAGTCGTTTCTTTACATCCTCAATAGTCCGTGTTGCTCCTGGTGGATTGTTTACATCTAGGCTCATGTACCAATCCAGTGTGTAGTCTCTTAGTGTGATGGATAATTGATCAAGTTTTGTATTCAATTTTTTTATCTGCTTTGCTTCCTATATCTTCTCACAAATGAATAAGTGCTTTTTAGGGTCCTCTGATGCCTCTTCCCGAAATTCTGGTAACCTGATGGTGGGATCATGTCCTACCATTTTGAACTGTGTTGAACTAATACCTTTGTGTGATGTAGATACTTTAATGTTACTTCATGAAATGTCTCCTCTAGTTGTTGCTCCTTATTTGGATATGTTTCTTGATGTCTTTCTTCCACTAAAATATAGTTGTCTAAATGGTGGTGTTCTTTCTAGTGTACTAGTTGCACATGGGGTTATGGGTTCCACACATTCATTGACCTGGATTGGAGTTTTTCCTTCTGTTATTTCCCTTAGACCTCCTATATTCCTTTCACATGTTGCATGCAATATTTCCTCAATCTTATCCACATCCCGTAGATCCTCTACCTCTTCCTCATAACTTTCCAAGCCCTCTCTATCAACTATGGCTCTCTTCTTCTTATTCATCTTATATTGGTAGGGTACTCCACTGCGCCTCTTTCCATCTGATGCCATTATCTGATTTATCTGATATTCCTCCATCATGATTGGGTCCATGTCTTCCTTCTTTATCTTATCCATTTCTTCCTCCATTTCTCCACCTCTTGTCAATGATTCCCCCCTTCCCCCATGCATGCAGGGAAGTTTAGTTGTCATATTCCATTGTCATCACACCATTGTTATACAATAAAATATTTATTGAAGTGTACAACGATATGATATACCTACCTCTGGGTCCTTTTAGAAACTCTTTATCTGTTGCATTGTAAGACTTCACAATATCTACTACAAATTCAATAATAAACCTTGCAATAATACTATCTAACAAAAAATCTATTGCGCATGTAAATTTGTTGTTAACTTGTTGTAGTTGTGCGATCTCCATAGGATTCCACTCCAGTTGTCTAATTTGATTTTTTGGGTTGTTTTCTTTTAACCTCAATAGCCACTCCTGCAAAAAATGTGGAAAATAATAGAAAAATACCTCATGCAAGACGCTAAACACGTATTTATCCATATATTTGACGGTGTTAATTTAGGTTTTTTGTTATCCTTCTACACAAATTCAAGTTGCTTTGTTTTCAACCATCTTTTGATCTCCACCTTCACTGGTTTCCATGGTTTGAACATTCCTTTTTATACCTTCATTCTTCACATGCTTCTTCTATGGGTCCCATCCACTCAATTCTATGTAGTTCCATTAGGAAAAAAAAACATTTGTTGGTTTATATTTCTTCCTTCTGCTTCTTGGGCTGACCCAAGTTCAGATCTGAATAGGATTCCAACAAAATCCTCTAAAACTATCGACCCTCCTGGTAAACCAGAAGGAAACACAGTGCACAAAGTGCACTACACAGTATCACCAAATATAGTTCTATGGGTGACTGCAATGATCAAGTGATTGCAATCTAAGACTAAGTGGGGATCTGGGATTGTATTTTATCTTCTTCAGTCCTTAAACTGATTATTCAGTCTATTATTCCTAGGATTCATTCATCTTTTAATCCCATGCATGCATTCTAATAGATCTAACTCAATCATTCATTCATCCATTCATAATCTAACTACTTGTTAGCGCCGTAATATTTTATTTCCATTTAAAGTCATTTTTAGTCGCGTTGTGACCCATGCATCCAAACATGTGAAGTCAAGTACGTAAAAATGAAAGGGTCTAAATCGGTAACTGGTCAGTTGGCCCTTGGAAATGGGAAGAGGTTTCATGTCATTCCCAAAGAGTCAGGTCATGTCAAAAGTTAGTCTTTACGTGCCCCCGATCAAGTCAAGCAGTTAATGGAAGTCATTTCGGTAAGTGTTGTGGCTATTATCAGTTCATCATGAGAGCCTAAGGAATGAAAAATCATGGCGTTCGCATCACGTATTTCCTGCAAACCTTATCGCATGTACCTTTCACACAGGGATGTGTTATGGAAGATCTGTGTTTCGTTTCACAACATCTAGTCACCATGAATTCATTGTTCTTTGGCATGATTCTTCCTTATATTCGATCTATTATAAATACCAGAGTTTATACACCCGATTTGTTCATGAAATCAGATTTAGGCTGTGTCTGTAAGTTTTCTCATAGTCCCAGATCGATCAAATTTTCCATTTTGGGCATCCACCCGATATACTAGGCGCAAGACACATATCGATCGTGCCATGGCGACCTCTCAGAACAAGAATAAGGGTACACGTAGTGGACGGATCTCCAAACTCGAACCTCAGAGTGATTGGGATTCATTCTCACTCACAATGGGCATCCCCAAAGATAAAAAGGGGATTTTTCCTTCACCCATGGGGACGACGACATCACACCGTGCAAAACTTGGAGTGGAAGAAACTACGCAAGAAGGAAGGAAAGCATAAGCCCCATTTCCCCAAAATCATATAACTCGGAGAAGGGGCAGGCCAAGGAAGAACAAGGAAATTGAGAAAATGCAAATCTTAGAGGATCCATGTGCATGATCGATCGTTGAAAAATTACTTCTACGTGTCGTCCGACTGGAGCCTTTGGAAGGCACCAACCGAGAAAGTGGGATTAGAATGAGGAGGATGTACGCCACAAGTTCAAATGATCAAGAGACAACTCAATATATGAAACAAGTGAAGCTAGCCATCATCAAATTGTACCAAGAAATCAGGGAGCTAAGACAACAACTGCCTATGAAGATCACAGAAGCATCAACAACACAAGATCATGAAGGGAATGTGACGTGGCTCAAAAGACATCTTCGGGAAGCATAGGATATGATTTTACAGCTGCATGAAGCACAGCGGCTATCGGAAGAAAGGTATGCCAGACACTCCAGAGAAGGTGAAGAGGCCGAAGGGATAGCCTATGCAACTCCCACCAATGAAAAAAAGAAACAATAGTATCTGAGTTCATTCATGTATTCGTAAACAAAAGGCAAATCTTGACAATTTTTGAAGGAAGCATCGCACAATACATTTCGCCATTTTTATAATGGTTGTGACTACCTACAGCCACTTGATGTGCACACTTCCCCCAACAGGATGAGCGCGTGGTAGAAAACCAAAGCTGTTACAGCAGACAGCGGGACTCCGATAGACACTTGTCCACCCAAATACTTGATCGACAATCGAATCCCCGTGGTGGATTACAACGAAAAGCATTTTTCAACCGACATGCGAAGATTTTTATAACGCAGAACAATCGGTTCCCTAGTTTGTAGGGATAAAAGTTAGAAGAGTAGGGTATCCCAAGTGGCGCCCTCGTTTATAGATTTGATATTTTTGATGTAAGTCAGGTTGGTTTTTAAAATTGGTATAGACAATAGCTATTGTATGTAATTTGAGTTCGACCAAAACTTAATGCAAAAGTCTTGTAACTTTGATGAAAAGATTCTAATTTTAGCAGTTGGGTGTATTTTTTTCCCTTTCTTGAGTATGTGCTTCCTGTTATCTTTTTCCATATCTTTTTTTATCTACTTCGAAACAAATTTTTGAACCTGTGGATTCATTCCGCAATGCCCCTTGTTTGCGCCACTTAGATAAAACGTTTTCCTCTAAAATTTAACTTTGAATTCACCTGTAGCGGTGCTTCAAGCTACTTCCTGTAATTTCTTTCTGTGACACATTACTCTTTTGCACCGAAGATTGTTGCTCACTTAGCCTTTATCCTCTCAAAGTTCAGTCACCGAGTCATTTGTTTATGTTTTTTCCTTGAATTGATTCCATAGCCCAAAGTCTTATTTTCCTGCGCCAATATAACCACAACCCATTATATCAAAGGTGTTAAATCTATCCATTGCTTTAAAGCCATATCCTGCATAGAGATGGAGTCTCTCGAGAGAGCCCTCTCCAGTTCCAAAAGGCTAGCTTTGGGCCTCAAAGTTGGTTGAAAAAGTTACCTCCGTCATCTATTTATCAACCGAAAAGATTTACGGAGTGCTAACATTCTGGCATCATTGTCAGGGATGAAATTGAATAGATTTTCCCTGGGAAAACGACTAACATTGCAGTTTGACCCCTAAGGGTAAAAAAGGGACAAAAACCCATACTGGCTGAAACCTTTACCCTGGTGACTCCAGTCAAAAAGACCAGTAGGATCAAGTAGCGCAGTTCAGGAACCCTAGCTCCGAAGACGATCTATACCAGAGAAAATCCTAACCCAAACCCTATGGAGCCTATGTACGACCCCAAGAAGATTTTGCGCAAGACTAGAGATAAAGCATCGAACTCATTCTATTTCCTAGATAGAAGACTGTCCTCACCTAAATACAGTGTGCAAAGCATTGATGACCTAGATTTTGACAAGTTATTTGAGAAAACCATGTTTAGGTCTAAGTCATAAACTAGCTTGGATAAGATAGATTTTGACTAGAAGAGATTCCATGCACTAGTGTCTAATAACATCCCTCAAGTCCCAATCCCTCCTAGACACATGTCCGCCAGATTTCCCCCCCTCATTATGCCTGCCCAACTTCATGATTTTCCCCAAAATTATATCCAAATGATTAATCTCTACGATGATGAAGGGAGTGTTTCGACCCAAAAGAATCTGGACTGGTTCAACGATTTCATTGACTTGGAAGAGGTAGACTATGCAGATGAAAAAATGAGGTTATTCACACAGAGTTTTGTGGGGGAGGTGAGGAAATGGTTCAAAGCCCTATGACCAGCAAGTATTCCAGACTTCACCGCATTCGAAACATATTTCATCAATAGATGGGGAGACAAGAAGAAACCCTTGTAGTTGTTAACACAATACAATAACATGAATAAGGCATCAAAAGAGACGGTGTAAGAATTCTCAACCCGTTTCATGAAATTTAATAACTCGATTCCTGCAGAAGTCCAGCCACCTCCTGGGGTTGTGCAGTTGCGATAAGACAACTCCTTCAACAATGATTTCACCTTCCTGTTGAGAGAGAGAAGATCAGTAAGCCTAGATGTGATAATGAGAAATGCGATTGAGGTTGAGGTGAATATGATGGAGTCGGGGAAGATAAAACCAAGATTCAATGGAGGCAAGAAGAGGCCCTAAGGAGATGTGCATCCATCAACATTGAGATCCACAGATGACAAATTCGACTTAATGATGAGAACCATGGAGAAGCTAATGGAGAAAATGTCTATGGGAAATAGACCCGCTGCTTGGGAACAACAGGACCCCCAGACTAGGAATCAGAACCTCAGGAAGGGTCAAGCTTCTCAGATCAGATAGAGGGAGAAGAGAGATCAAGGTGACCAGTATACAAGGCCTCTTTTCCAAAATAACTACGTGTATGAAGACTTCGACCAGATGTTCGAAGAAAAAATTCATTGTTTCGATGACAAGAACCCATGCATATTTTTGAGAAATACCAAACATGATCGGTACATGAGAATAAAATATGATTTTATGCTGGATACAGATGATGCATGGATATGGGAAACTGATGATGCATTTCCCTGGGAGATAGAAGAGTTCAAAAAAGGTTACCATAACTCCATCATGCAGTTTCAGAAAAGATACAACATCGGGAGCAAGGAAGCGTCTATCTAGCCTCATCAGACAAATCCCATGAGGAAACCTCTGACAGAAACCCCTTCCATAAGTCGACTGAGGCTAGACAGCATGACCAAGGATGTTACAGAGAAGGAAAAGTCAAAGGAAGAGGCCTCGAAGAAAACTCCTGATGCAAGCCGAGAAGCGAGTGGAAGAGAGGTAGAGAAAGTATGTCCTCCTTTTAATTTTGAGCATTAAATGGCTAAAATCAAAATATTTGTTCCATTCAATGAACTCATCAGAAAGGGAGAGTATTGGGAGTAGATTATTAAAATGTTGAAAATGTGAGGGACCCCCGATACTTTGAATGTATAAGACGATCACCCTTCTATTCTTTTTGTTCAGCGCATTAAGGAGATGAGTGATACCGAGGACGTACCTTCATTCTACGTCAATCTAAAAGTTCATGACATGACCCTAAATAATTACATGCTATATTCTGGTGTGTCGCACAACCTCATGCCAAAGGTGATCATGGATGAATTGGGTTTGGATATCACCAGGTCCTACAATGATCTTTTCTCTTTCGATTCAAGGAAGGTCAAGTGCTTGGGTCTCATCAAGGACTTGGTCGTGTCATTGGTCCAAATCCCTTTGAAGAACATGGTTATGGGCATGGATGTGGTGGACATACCCCCTAAGTTTGGCATGTTGTTTTCCAGACCATGGGCTACAAAGTTAAAGGGGACCTTGCAATGGACATGTCATATGCCACCATTCCTATTTTTGGCCAGGACAGACGCTTGTACAAAGAAGTGCTACTGAAATACATGGTGAGAAGCAAGACGCAGCCAAATAACCACCCCATATACTCGATTGACACTAAGGTTGGTTCTTCTATTTTCTAAAATGACTTGAGTTTTGAAGAGGAAGAGCCAACAATCATCACGACGACCAATGAGGAAACCACGTGGAAAGCAGTAGAGTGCGGTGACCTAAAAGACCATGCAGAAGACGAGGTATGAAACATGAGTTTTGATGGTAGTGTTAGCAAGGAAGGGGCAGGTGTTGGTGTGTGGGTAAGCCCCCCTAAAGTGGGCATGAAGCTGTGCTCATACAAGCTCTCATTTGAATTCACGAACAACATGGCCGAGTATGAGGCATTGATTCTAGGCCTAAAGGTGTTGAAAGAATTAGACGCAAATAGGATAACAGTGCGTGGAGACTCGAAAGTGGTCGTAAACCAAGTTAAAGGCATATACCAAACAAAGCACCCTAGGTTGAGAGCATACAGAAACATGGCATTGGACCTCCTTGAGGAATCTTCAGAGTATGACATATATGTTATCCCAAGGGAGAAAAATCAAATCGTCGATGCGTTTGCCACCTCAGCCTCACTTTTTAAGATCTCCATCTTCCCAAAAACAAAACACAAGATTGAATTCAAACACCGGTTGACAGTGCCTGATAATATAAAATATTGGCAGGTGTTTGAGGATGATACGAAGGTAGAAAAATTTCTTCAGATGAGAAACAAGTTCGCTAATACAAAAATTGATGATGAATGTTGTTGCGACGAAGATGGGAGTGCGGATGCACATAGTAATGATGACCCTTTCCAAAACCAAATCACGATAAGGGACATAATTCAAATTAAAAATAATATCAGTCCGAAGAGGTTAGTGTTTTTGGAAAAGTTGTTTGACGAAAATGACGTGGACAAAAATTCCAAGATCACTGCAAGCAAAGAGGACATGGAGGAATACAACATCGGGACTGAGGAGAACCCAAAAATGATAAAATTATCAAAAACGCTCAGTCCAGAGGTCCGGAAAGACTACGTCAAGCTCATGAAGGATTTCCCCGATGTTTTCGTATGGAGCTATGGTGATTTGAAGGTGTATGACACAAAAGTAATTCAGCATGTCATCCCTCTCAAAGAATATCAGAAGTCGTTCAAAAAGAAGTTGCGTTGGATAAATCCCTTGCTACTGCCATTGATCAAGAAAGAGGTAAAGAAACTATTAGAAGATAAGATTATCGTTTCTTTAAGATTCTTGAAATGGGTAGCTAATTTAGTACCTGTAAGAAAGACGAGTGGTGAGATAAGACTGTGTGTGGACTTTCGAAACTTGAACAAAGTGTCCCTAAAGGACCACTACCCTCTCCCTAAAATGGACTATATCCTGCAAAAGGTGGTAGGGTCCCAGAAGATGTCCATGTTAGATGGATTTTTGGGGTATAATTAGATCATGGTCCACCCAAACGACAGAGAAAAAACACCTTTCACAACTCCATGGGGAACGTTCATGTATGCCAAGATGCCCTTTGGCCTGATGAACATGAAGCTACCTTCCAAAGGGAAATGGATATCATGTTTTTCAATGAAAAGGACAAGTTCATTGTGATCTATCTGGACAACATCTCGGTATACTCTACCTCCGACAAGTGACACCTCGAGCACCTGAAGAAATTTTTCTAGAAGTGCAGGAAGTTCGGCATATCGCTAAATCCAAAGAAATCACATTTTGGGGTGGAAGAAGGGAAGCTATTGGGACACAATATCTACAAGAAAGGCATTAATATAGACCCCACCAGGGTTGAAGGAATCTTGAAGATCGACACTCCATGTAGTAAAAAAGAAGTGCAATCCTTCCTGAGAAAAGTAAACTTCTTGAGGAGATTCATCCCAAACCTGGCAGAAATCATAAAACACTTAACCTACATGCTTAGGAATGGAAACGAGATCAAGTGGAACACGAAGGAAAATAATTGTTTTGAATATATCAAGGTGGCATTGACTAAAGCTCTTGTGTTAGCCAGTCCAAACTTTACGAAAGATTTCATCCTATTTTCATTCGCCTCAGAACACACTATTGTCAGCGTGTTGTTGCAGAAAGATGAGAAGAACTTCAAAAAACCAATAGCCTATTTCAGTCAGACGATGCGCAACATTCCACTAAGGTACAACATTATGAAAAAACAAGTATATGCCTTAGTGAAATCTTAGAAAGATTTCAGGACGTACGTATTGCACTCCCATGTCATTTATTATGTGCCCAATAACTCGGTAAAGGATATCCTGACTCAACCTGGCCCTGAAGGGAGAAGAGGAAAGTTGATAGTGGCCATGATGGAATACAATCTTGAGATCAAGCCTACAAAACTGATCAAGGGTCAAGGCCTTGCGAAGTTAATGGCACAGTCGAACTGCGACATTGTGGGAATGAATTCCATTGCTGATCTGTCGGAATGTTGTTAAGAAGAAATGACTGCGTAGGTATCTCAATATTTCATCGATTCGTCATGGTATGAAGACATCATCTATGTGTTGGAGAATTTCCAGGCCCCTCCAAGCATAAGTAATACTAAGGCCATATTTCTCAAACTTAAAGTGGTTAAGTTCTGCATCCTAGACAACTCACTCTACTGGAAAGACCCTGGGGGAATATTGTTGAGTTTTTTGTTGTACAATGATGCAAAGCGGACCATACGATAATTTCACAAAGGTGATTGCGGAGGACACCACTGTTGGAAAACCATCGTGCACAGAATCCTAAGGGTAGGTTACTACTGGCCTACAATCTTCGTTGACATGTATAAAGAGGTCTCCAGCTGCCACGAATGTCAGATTTTCGATAGGAGAAGAAAGTTGCAACCCCTACCACTAAAGTCGATCTTAGTGGAAGAGCCTTTCATGCAGTGGGGTCTGGATTTCATAGGGGAAATAAACCCACCATCCTCCATGCAGCACAAGTAGATACTCATGGCCACTGACTACTTCACGAAATTGATAGAAACCATCCCTACGAAGCAGGCTACCAACGCAATCATCGTCCAATTTCTGGAGATAAATATTTTGTCGAGATTTGGATGCCCCATCAAGATCATAATAGACATTGTGATCGCATTCAAGTCCAAGAGGATGGAAATTTTTTGTCAGGATTACAGTATAACCCTGAGGAATTCCACTGCATACTATCCACAAGGAAACAGGTTAGCAGAATCCTCAAATAAGATCCTAACCAGGATCATCAAAAGACTCATGCAAGACAATAAGGAATCTTGGCATAAAAATATTATATATGCGCTATGGGAAGATCAGGTTACCACCAAGAAGTTCATCTCAACATCGCATTTTCAAATCGTTTACGGTGCAAACGCAATCTTCCCTACCTCATTGGGGACACCCGTCAGATAGTTGTTACAAGAGTAGGAGGTCAAGTCAAATGATGTGCAGAGAATAATAAATCAACTATTTCACACACATCAGGCAAGGGAATAGTTATATAATCGATCACAGATCCATCAGGAGAGGTTGAAGAAATCCTTCGACAAGCATTCTAAGAAAGAATATTTTCAAATAGGGGAGTTGGTGCTGAGATGGGATGCGAGGAATGAATATAAAGGGAAGCATGGAAAGTTTGACCACCTTTGGATAGGTCCATTCAAAATCAACACGTATTGCAAGAACAATGCTTATTGCCTAGAAGGATTAAATGGAGAATGCCTTGGTTGGGGGCCTGTAAACGACAAGTTTCTCAAGCATTACTTAACAAAATAATATCCGTTTAAGTCATTTGTCATTGTAAATAGTCATTTTATTTTTGCGTCGAGTCAGTAGGTCAACAAAAAATTGAAGCCCGAAGTGAAGGCCCTAAGTTTATGCTGAGTCTTTAGACGTTGCGTTGATAAGTTTAAGTTGTGTTTTTTTTTTGTATTACGGTGCCAAAGAGTCGAAATAATGCCCAATGGTCAAGCACCTAGTCTACTATTATTTTCTACCTAGCAAGAGGATAGCATCCCCATTGGAGCCAGTTGTTAGTGCCACCATTTTTTCTTTCCATTTAGAGTCGGTTTTAGTCACATTGTGACCCATGCGTCCAAACATGTGTAGTTGAGTACGTAAAAATGAAAGGGTATAAGTCAATAATTGGTCAGTTGGCCCTTGGAAATGAGAAGGGGTGTCAGATATGAATCATACGTAAATATTGCGGGCATGTTTTTCCCAAAGAGTTGGGTCTTGTCAAAAGTTAATCTCTGCATGCCCCGGGTCGAGTCAAACAGTTAATGGAAATTGTTTCGGCAAGTGTTGTGGCTATTATCAGTTCATCATGATAATAGATGAGTCACACACGTGATTGATCATTGAACAATTACTTATGTGTTTCTTCCTCCTGGAGCCTTTGGAAGGCACCAACCAAGAGAGTGGGAATAGAATGAGGAGGATGGATGTCATGGGTTCAAATGATCAAGATACAACTCAGCAGCTGAAACAAGCGAAGCTAGCCATCATCAAACTGTACCAAGAAAATAGGGCATTGAGACAACAGTTGGTGGCAAAGATCATGGAAGAATCAACAAAATGAGATCGTGAAGGGAACGTGACGTGGCTCAGAAGAAAGCTTCGAGAAGCGCAGGATACGATTGTACAACTGTGTGAAGCTCAGCTATTGTCGAAAGAAAGGTATGCTAGACATGCCATAGAAGGTCAAGCAGCCAAAGGGATATCCTGTGAAGCTCCTTCCAGCGAGAAGAAGAAACAATATTAACCGATTTTGTTCCTGTATTTTCAAACATAAGGCAAATCTTGACAATTTTTTAAGAAAACATCGCCCAAGACATTTCACCATTTTTTTAATGACCGTGACTGCCTACAACCACTTGACATGCACACTTCCCCCAACAGGATGAGCGTGTGGCAGAAAACCAAAGCTGTTACAGTAGATAGTAGAACTCTGACAGACACTTGTCCATCTAGATACCTAATCAATAATCAAATCCCCGTGGTGGAGTACATTGATCATGATGTAGCCAGATGTACCTTTTGTTTATTTTTGGAAAACATCATGCGAAGATTTTTGTAACGTAGAACAATCAATTCCCTAGTTTGTAAGAATAACAGCTAGAAGAGTAGGGTACCCCAAGCGACGCCCTCATTTATATATTTTATCGTTTCGATGTAAGCTAGGTTGGTTGGAAAAAAAATTATATACAATATTTATTGTATGTAATTTGAGTTTGACCGAAACTTAATGCAAAAGTCCTCTAACTTTGATGAAAAGATTCTAATTGTAGAAGTTGGATGTATTTTTTCCCTTTCTTGTGTATGTGCTTCCTGTTATCTTTTTCCATATCTTTTTTTGTCTACTTGAGAATGAATTTTTGAACTTGTGGATTCGTTGTGCATCGCCCCTTGTTCGTGCCACTTAGACAAAACATTTTCCTCTAAAATTTAACTCTGAATTCACCTGTAGTAGTGCTTCGAGCTACTTCCTATAATTTATTTTCGCCACACATTCCCAGTACCTGATTCCCCGAATCGATGACCTCCTTGATCAAATCACGGGGGCCAAATACTTCAGTAAGATTGATCTGAACTCTGGCTACCACTAGGTCCTGATAGAATAGACAGATGTATGGAAGACCACCTTCAAGTCAAAGGAAGGCCTTTTTAAATGGTTGGTCATGCCCTTTGGTTTGACAAATGCTCCAACCACTTTCATGAGGATTATGGACGATATCATGTGACCATTCACCAATACTTTTGTAGTGGTGTATATGGATGAAATTATAATTTACAACAAGACTTGGGCCGAACACTTGCAACATATTTAGAAGGTTTTGCACACCCTGCGACAGCACAAGCTATATGCCAACTTGGAAAAATTCTCCTTCGGCATGGAAAAGGTCCATTACCTAGGCTACATCATTGATCAACATGGCGTACGTGTGGATCCAGCCAAGATCCAAGTCACCCGTGACTGGCCAGCCCCAACAACACTCACTGAGATTTAGAGCTTCTTGGGCCTTGCCAATTTCTACTGCAGGTTCATGTTGGGTTTCTCCCATATTGAATGGGCCCTCAGCCAAATAAACAGGGGTGGTGGTAAGGCAAAATTTGCGTGGGGTCGTTCCCAACAACAAGCGTTCAATGATTTGAAGGAGCGCTTGTGCTCAGCCCCAGTACTTTCACTACTAGACCTACAACATCCTTTTGAGATCAAGACAAATGCTTCAGACTATGTTGTGGGCATTGTTCTCACTCAACATGGCCACCCCATGGCCTATCATAGTGAGACACTGTCAAATACTATCCGTAAGTACCCTACTTATGACAAAAAAATGTACTCCATCATGCAAGCATGTCGCTAGTGGAGACATTACATTCTTGGGAAGGAGATAGTCATCCACACTAATCATAAGCCATTGCAGTTCATGCAGACACAGGGAAAATTGCAGAATGACCGCCATCAAAAGTGGTCCACATACTTGCAGCAATTCCACCTCAACATCAATTATAAAACAAGAAGCACCAATCATGTCACTGATTGCCTCAGCAGACCGCCAATCACGACACCCACAATGGTGCTAGACTCTTGCGGCCATGAGACATCTGGATGGCCCCAACTCTATGAGATAGACCCTGACTTCGCCACCACCTACCAAATGTTGGGTGAAAACGCAGTTGTCAATAATTTCCATCTTCAGGATGGGTTGTTGTGTCGTCTGGGACATATCTATGTTCCATCAAGTGAGCGAGCGAAGATGATCTGGGAATTCCACTACAGTAGGGTGGTAGGAAACTTCGGCATTGAAAAGACAGTGGCAATGCTACAGAAACATTTCTACTGGCTGAAACTTCGACAGGAGGTCAGCAAGTATATCAAGTCCTACACTGCCTGTGCTATTGCCAAACCAACCACTAAGAAACAGGGCATGTACACCCCTCTTCCTACTCCTAACAAGCCATGGGAATCCATCTCAATGGACTACATGTCGGGCCTCCCATCCACCAAGTGGGGAAATGACTGTGTTTTTGTGTTTTTTGATCGCTTTTCTAAGATGGTGATTGTGGTTGCCTACAAGAAGAGCATCACAGCAGAGGCCACTGCCAAGCTCTTCTTTGAATGAGTCTGGGTACATTTTGGAATCCCACAAACCATTTTCCTAGATTGGGATAGTTGATTTCTTAGCACATTCTAGTCGAGCCTCTGGTCACTGCTGGACACCAAGCTCACCAAATCCACAGCCTTCCACCCCCAGACAAATGGCCAAACCAAGGTTGTAAATAAAATGATTGTGCATATCCTTCGCATGTATAATTCAAATCACCCTCGCACATGGGATGAGAGCCTTCCCTATGTCCAACATAGTTACAACTGAGCCTTGAATAGCTCAACCGACCACAACCCATTTCAAGTGGGGTTGGGATTCCAACCATTGGGACCCATAGATGTTGCACTTCCCCTTGTGGTCACCTCAACTGACTCATCTCCTGCAACAACTGAAGTTGACAAAGACACCCAGTTCATTGAGTGGATCTAGCACATCCACCAACAGGTTCAAGATATCCTACAGAAGTTCAATGACAAGTACAAACAACGCCATGATCAACATCGAGTGTCGCATAAGTTTCAGGTGGGCGACAAAGTTTGGTTTCACTTGCAGAAAGAACGCCTTACAGGACCCCATCAGAAGCTTCGCCCACTCTATTATGGGTCATACACTATCACCAAGGCCATGGGGGATAATTCTTTTGATCTCAACATTCCTCCTTTCCTTGGTCTGCACCCAATTTTCAATGTGGATCTCCTTCACCCTTATTTCCCACCATTATTGGACACCTCGAAAGTAGCAGAACAACTGACACCAACAGATCTCAACCTCGACTGCCTATAATAGGCATTCGATGATCATATTTTGGACAGATAGATCAAGGTAACTTGACAACAAAGGATCCAACTTTATATATTCGTCAAAGCAGGGCAGCTCTTGCACCAAGGCAAGTGGCTCACCCGGGGCCAAATTCAGCAAATATTTCCTCATCTGATTGGGGACCTCAATGCAATGGGGAACTCAATGCAATGGATACCATTGTCTCATAAGGAGGGAGGATTGATCCATATTGATATCAGTGGCCACCCACCTTTTCCAACTAGCTCAAAACAGTTTTCTGACAATTTTGGCAATTTACTATTTTTAGCAGTTTTAACTTCAGGGGCCATTTTGAGGGCCTAAATGAATGTTTTCCAGGATCAATATCCTCAATGATATTGAAATTCATGATTGATCCCCCAAAATGAATCTCCTCTATGATACCTTTCCAATGGGCTATCACACACCTAAAATGGAGATCGTATGCAAAAGTTACGACCCCGAGAAGTTGATGTACTAACTTACCCAAACGAGGCCCACATGACTTTTGGCGCTTCATCTCCTAGTGTTAGGTTTTTGGATGTCTATGGTTTTTGGCATTCTTTATTATTGTAAAAAGGCCTTCAGAGCCTCATTGTAACTCTTCTTCTTGCGAATTTTCATTGCCGTCACATCTCTTCTCAGAGATAAGCTGCCACCATTCCAGCAAGCTTATTTCCGCTGCATTTTACAATTTCATCTTTATTTCATTATTGAATAGAAAACCAGTTTTACTGCATCTCTATTATTTTATGTTAAGAACATGTTAATAATTTGTATTCATATCATAAAATCCAGATCATAAAGCCATATCCCGCACAGAGACAGAGTCTCCCGAGAGAGCCCTCTCTAGGTCCGGAAGGCTAGTTTCGAGCCTCAAAGTTGGTTGAAAAAGTTACCTTCGTCGTTTTTTTATCAACCGAATAGATATACATAGTTCTAACACTACTGAAAAAAGGTAAATATGCAAGAACTATCAAATATAACACATGTTTTATCGTGGTTCACCCCCTCTTGGGCTATGTCCTCAAAGATTTGACTTCTCTTCTCTTTTATTAAGTCTGTTGCAAAATCTAGCGATGTGCGCATTGCATATTTCTCCTTACAAGCATAAAATGGGTTTAAGACCATCTATGAGGTGGACTAGATCACACCAGGCTCCTCATCCTATGATCTAACCCTCAATATCCGACCTATTGACTCTTCTTCGACTCAATATCTTACAAAAATATCAGATCAATAACTGAACTAGGAACTTTGGAACCCCAACCTAGAACTCCTAGGTTATTATTTATACTATTTTACAATATTATTAGTCGTTACAATCTCTACCAAAACCCTAACCCTAACATGGTTAGGTCTAACTTCATGCATGGCTTGCATGTTGATTTTCCTCGCACATGTTTCTTTCCCTTCCAGTTGTTCTTCTCCAAAATTGGGCCTCACCTTCCAAAAATAGACCTTTCCTCAAACTAGGTCTGCACCCAATGGGGAGACACACCCTTATTCCCTTGCGAAGGACGATAAATACTTGGGTTGCATTTGCACAAGGGTGAGGCAACTTGGTAGAATGCCTAAGGAGTGGACCAGTCTACCCTTAACAACATGGTTGTGTCAAAGAGATGGAACGACTCGACCGACACACCCAAAGAGAGGCACGAAGATCAGCATAAGGGGGAGCATGAGACAAGGGGTTTGCACCCAAGAATGGGGCATGCTGATCCAATATATAATGATTGGAGAGAACATGGGATTAGATGGGCACTCTAGGTCCATGTAAGGGCACGACAGTTGGTTGAGTGTGACAATTCACGAAGGGGCACGAAGCATTGAAGAGACACAATGTTTCATAAAAAGTGACTCTTGGATTCCATATAAAGGCAAGGGTGCACAACCAAACGAAGATGAGGAAAAACCAAGAAGAGAAAGATATGGAGCTTTGAGGCTAGTTGCACTAGAGGGGGTGCACCTCAGGCTGAGGAAAGGAGGAATAAAAAAGGGGATTTGTTGATGTTTAGATTGGTCAAGATCCAAACAACAACCTCACGAGGATAAAATATCCCCATACATTTTAATAGAGGTGGTTCTCCTCACTTGTATGTTGGAATATTCTTGGTATGATGCTACGGTGGATGCAAAGGGTGAATGCTAAAGAAAAAACCCTGAAAGATCTCATAATAATGCTTGTGTATAAAAATGTACAACCATTATATACAATTATTCAAATATACAAATATACATAAGAACATTTAAAGAAAGAAAAGATAAAATGTGTCATCAAAGATTTGTGTATACAAGGTTTTGGAGTCTCCTTTCAATGGACAATCTATCCTTCTTGTAAAATAAAATGAACCTGGAATCTACTATGATTTTTTGCAAGTTGAAATAAAAATGGGCACATCTTCAAAGAACTTTAAATGATAACTCCATTACAATTCAAAAATGATTTTGATAGGAAATACATTTGAAATCACAAGTTTTCATCTTAAATTCTGAGAGATAACTAAGGTAGTGCCCCAAAATAGTTCTTTGCAGGATAAATTTATAAAAATATTTCAATATGAAAAGTTCAATAATGTCTGGAACAAGAGAACTGAAACAACTTCAACAATGTCTCAATGACAACTACATGAAGTGAAATAAATTGCATCTACTTTTTACAAGTAGAGATTATGCTCTTTTGGACCTGAAATGTTACAAGATGATTGAATATTTCTAGAGAAAGAACTACTTATACCAAAATCTCCTTGTTTTCTATACATTCATGGATGATTTGATGGAAAGAAACAAAAAGGAAGAAGATGTAGAGAGAAAAGGTTTAGTAGGCCAGTCCATTGAATCTTGGAAAGATAGAGCTTCGCTTCTTGCAGACTCTTCACCAATGTAGACACTTTTGACTTCCAACCCCTTGATGGTGCCTTCTCTTGCCTTTTTAAAATCTTCTTTCAATGTTCTTGAAGTAGTTAGGGTTTGTCTTTCTAGAATTTTCCATACAATTCCTTTTTGGAGTAAACCAATTTTAATTAATGCTTCATTGAAGTATCATTAATGAATTTATTTCATTGAAATTTGTGCCTCCAAGTAGGACCCACTTAATCCTTTAATAAAATTTATTTAATAAACTTTATTTTCAAGTTTTCAAGTTGACTGCCTTTTACAAAAGTGGATTTTGTTTTAATTTTTTGAGCAAGAATTTTTATCCTTGAGCCATGGAAATCATTATAAGAGAAATATTCATCATTCCATCTTTCCAACAAGTCCCCTTGAGCTATATTTGTATCTTTGTATCTCAAGTTATAGCCTTGGAGGAGTCGAGGTTCCAAAATATTTTATCATCTAGTCATGAAAATACAACTGACTATTCTTTTAATTTATGGAGAAGTTATCGTCAAATTTATCCCTTGAAACCTATTCCATCATCTTCCTTGTCTAATTATATTTCCAACGAGGTATAGTTTACCCCAAACGGACGTCTGGATCTCAAGTTATGGGCTTCAAAAATTCACTACTCAATAGTCATCCATCAATTTTGTGGATCGATCCTAGCCATTGATTAACATTCTCCCTTTAAAATCCCACATGCATTTTGGTGATGAGGATTTTAAATTTTATAATGAAAATTATTTCATATTCTTCATGTGGAATAAAGGAGACTATGGAGGTCGAGCCTTAGGAAAGTTTCATGAATTAATAAAATTTTGATAGCCCACTTGCCCAGCCAACGTCCATGTAATTGCCCAATCATCATCAAGTCAGTGACACATGTCACATTGTAGTAGGTTGAGTGGTCTACCATGTGTCTTATTATGATCTGTCCACATGTCATGTTATGGTTAGTTTAAATATTGAATAAGAGAGTGACTTGAAAATATTTCTAAGTATGGGAGTACAAAAGCATGGGAAAAGGGAGTAAGGGGACGTAATGTGGATCAGAGTGAGAGGATGCGGAGGTAAGGAGGATGCAGAGGTAAGATAGATGTGGGGTGAGGGGGGAAAGAAAAGGCATGTGATCCTGCAAGGAGATGTAAAGAATGAGTATGAGAGATAATGAGATATGGGAGATAAAAGAAATATGGGAATAAGATAAGTTCCAAGAAAATAGTGTGGTCTCAAGAAAATAATGTGGTTTCAAGAAAATAGTGTGGTCCCAAGAGATAAGTGTGGTTCCAAGAAATAATTGTAAGTGTGGTTCCAATAAAATTGGCATGGTTCCAAGAAAATCAACGTGGTTCCAAGAAAATCTTAGTTCCAAGAGAAAAATTAGTTATGTTGCACATGGAAAAAGTGCTCCTTGGACAAAAATGTGGATATCTTGAGCATACGGAATTGGATTTTTAATATGTAAAATGCATGAAGAAGATGATATTGAGGGATATGATATGAACTGATAATTGTTCAAAATTTCTTTCTTCTGATATCAAAAAAAATTATTTTTCCAAGAGAAGGAAATCTAGGTGATCAAATTTTGTGATCAACAAGAGTCTTGGTGTGACGAAATCACAGGTCTCGACAGTTCTGATATGTAAGGCAGAGTCATGGGAATCTACCCATATTTGTAATTGGACCAGTAGCACCCTCTTTGTAAAGATTTCTCTTTGTATAATAAATGAAGTCGAGTGTTAGGCACAGTTTGTGTCGCCCACACTTTATATCTCTCTCTTGTGTTTCGCATGTTTTCTGTTGTATGCCAAATTGACTAAGTGTTAAACTAAGTTAACAAATGTATAAGTATACAACTGAGTTGCATAGAGTAAGGATGTGACTCTCCCATAGCCTAGAAAGGAGTATGGGTATGTTGTAGGTGAAGAGGCATAGTATGGGTGAAGTATCCTTGTTTGAGTCAAGATTCCAAGGGAGAACTACTATGGTGTCGCATGTCAATGAGATGCCAAGGTTGGACTTGGGCATGACTCTTGGGGGCGTGATAGATGGTATCAAATCCATTTCACAATGAAGGGTTTTGCATAAACAAAGTGCATAGTATGGCATGCTTCACACAGTCTAGAAGTGGGAGACTCCTTGGAAAGAGGTGAATGAAGTCATGCAATAGAAGTAGGTTGTGGATGACTCAAGGAAGCTCGATTCAAGTTTCATTTTTTGACTTGAGGTAGAAGAGTCTTGGTTTGGGCACTAAACTAGGATATACAAAGACTTGCAATGATTCACTTTGGAATTAAGTGGTGGACCAAGGGGCGCTCCCACATAGTCCATGAACGGTGAGTACAATGCAAGTATGTTGTATTGTGATTATGTTTGTCTTTTTCACTTAACACATACAGAGTGGAAAGGCTCAATTTGCAACAATCTATGAAGTGTTGGTGCATTGGGTGCCTTAGGTGGGAATTTTGGCAGCCAATACCATTAGTTGTGTTTTGTGGACCTAGTTATCAATGGAAGAACAGTGCAAGCTTTGATTGAATTGGTTCCTCGCACAAATTTTTGAAGACTAAGGTAGTGAAAGAGTGAGGACTTAAAGTCTCCCCATGTGGATCTGCGGTGAAGGAAAAGGAAGCAGATGGTGTTTCCTCCTCAGTTCATATTTGGCTTGATTAGTGGGAAGGTCAGGCTAATTTCACGGTGATGCCTATGGATGACTTTGAGGTGATTCTTGGGCAAGAGTTCTTAAGGAGGACGCATTTGGTCCTCATGCCATGGATGGAAAAGATGGTTGTACTTGGTGAACATAAATATTGGGTTGTGTGCACAACCACAAGAAAATCTGATGGAAAGGTGCATCTTGTGTCTACATTGAGTATGAAAAGAGAAACAAGATGGAATGGATCATAGATTTACGTAGAAATTGTTGGAGAGATTCAAGAGGATGGACCGAGGATGCATGTTCCATCAAAGCACACTAACTTGTTGGTTGATTTCTTGGATAAAATGTCAAATGCGTTGTCGAAATTTCTCCCACCAAGACATATTGTTAACCACTGTATAGAGCTAGAGCCTGGGATGCAGCCATGGACAAGAGCTCTAATATGGATTTATGTAGGAACAAAATGAAATACAGAAATACAAATAAATGCAAAGATGCAGTGGAAATAAGACTTCATTTCATTAATAACAAATAACTGAAAAATGCTTACAGACAAAATGGAAATAAACTAGCTAGGGCGTTGGTAGCTTATCTCTGAGAAGAGATGTGGCGGATACTAGCCTCAGAACTTCTTGTTACAATGAGGCTCAAAGGCCTATATATTACTGAGAAACAAAGGAAAACCCTAAACATCCAAAAACCTAACCCTATAAGATAAAAAAACAGAATATGGGCCCCGTTGGGGTAAATTGGTACATCAATTTCCCGGGGTCGTAACTTTGGCATACTATCTCCGTTTGACGCACATGATACATCATTAGAAACATCTATCCGAGGAAAACACTGTTGATAGTGAATATCAAGTCCAGAACAAACTCATATTCACCATAGAATTCATGCCCAAAAAACATCGTTTAGGGCCTCAAAACAACTCCGAAAGTTCAGGACCCGAAGAACTGCTAAAAATAGTAAATTGTGCTACAATTAAGAAAATTGAAAAACTGAAAGAAACAATGGTGTGGTTCCAAGTGGAATAGGTGGGTGGACACCAATATCCACTTGGATTAGTACTCCCCCCTTAGGAAGCAATCGTCCCCATTGCGTTGAGTTCCTCCATGAGATGAGGAAACTTCTGTTGAACTTGGTCCCTGGTGAGCCACTTACCCTGGTGAAGGAGTTGGCCTTCTTTGACAAATCGATATAGCTGGATCCTCTGTTGGCGGGTGTTCTTGATCTGTGTTTCCATAATTCAATCAATTGTGTCTTGTTCCATGCAATCTGGGTTTAACTCTGTTGGTGTGAGCTATTCTGCCATGTCGGATGTGTCTAGTAGAGGTGGAAAGTAGGGTCGAAGGCGGTCCACATTGAACACTGGGTGTAGACCAAGGAATGGTGGAATACTAAGCTCAAAGGAATTGTCCCCTATCGCTTTGGTGATGGTGTATGGCCCATATCGGAGCAGGCGAATCTTGCGGTAGGGTCCAGCGAGGCGCTCCTTTTGCAAATGTTGCCACACTTTGTCGCCCACCTAGAAGTTGTGTGGCACCCAATGTTGATCATATCATTGCTTGTAATTAGCATTGGCTCTGTCCAATATGTCATGAACTTGTTGGCAGATGTGTTTAATTCACTCAATGAATTTGTTTTCCTTGTCAGCCTCAAACTAGACATGGGCTGAATCTTCCCGAGTAGCTGCAAATGGCATGGCTATGTCAATGGGACATAGTGGCTGGAATCCCAAGCCCACTTGAAAGGGGTTGTGGCTGGTTGAGCTATGGAGAGCCTGGTTGTAGATGTTTTGTACATAGGGGAGGATCTCATCCCATGTGCATGGATGCTTTGAGTTGTACATGCGTAGAATGTGTACAATCATCTGGTTGACGACCTCTGTCTGGCCATCAGTTTGCGGATGGAAAGTTATGGACTTGGTGAGCTTGGTGTCTAGCATCGACCAGAGGCTGCAACAAAATGTACTGAGGAACCTGTTGTCCTGATCTGAGATGATAGACTATGGGATCCCAAAGTGTACCCACACTCGTTCAAAGAAGAGTTTAGCAATGGCTTCTGCTGTTATATTCTTCTTGCAGGCCATCATAATGGACATCTTCAAGAATTGGTCGACGACCACAAAAACACAGTCATTGCCATGCTTAGTAGAAGGAAGGCCCGACATGTAATCCATAGAGATGGATTCCCAAGGTCGACTGGGGGTAGGAAGCGGAGTATAGAGGCCTTTATTCTTGATGCTCGATTTGGAAATAGCGCAAGCAATGCAGGACTTGATGTACTTCCTGACATCCTGTCGAAGGTTTGGCCAATAGAAATAACTTTGCAGTATTGCCATGGTTTTCTCGACCCTGAAATGCCTAGTGACCCAACTGTAGTGTGCCTCCAAAATCATCTTGGCACGCTCTCTTGAAGGAACACAAAGGTATCCCATGTGAAAAATCAGGGCATCCTGGAGGTGAAAATTGGGAACTTTCTTACCCACCAAGAGTGTATTGTATGTGTGGCCGAATTCTGGATCACTTGTGTAGAGAAGTGGCCAATTGAAAGTCTCATGCCCACAAGATTTGAACACAGTGGTTAGCACCACGATGGGTGGTCAACTGAGGTAGTCTTCAACATTATTGGTGCTACCTTTCTTGTACTTAATGTTCAAATGAAACTGTTGTAGGTATGTGGACCACTTCTGATGGCAATCATTCTACAACTCCCCTTATGTCAGTATGAACTGCAAGGGTCAGTGGTCTGTGTGGATGACCGTTTCCTTTCCCAAAATGTAATGCTTCCATTGCCAACAAGCCTGCACAATGGACTACATTTCTTTGTCATAAGTGGGATACTTTCGGACTGTGTCAGACAGTGTCTCACTATGATATCCCAATGGATGCCCATGTTGAGTAAGGACTTCCCCAATGGCATGGTCAGAGGCATCTGTCTCGAACTCAAATGGTTGTTGCAAGTTTGGTAATGTGAGCACTGGTGCAGAGCAGAGGCGATGCTTCAACTCCCCGAACGCCTTCTGTTGATATTTGGACCAAAATAATTTTTCTTTAGCTCCTCCCTTAGTGACTTGACTCAAGGGCCAAGTGATATGAGAGAATCCCAACACAAACCTGTAGTAGAAATTGGAAAGACCTAAAAAGTTGTGGAGCTCTGTTAGGATGGTTGGGGCTGGCCAATCTCGAATGACTTGGATCTTTGTTGGATCCACATGCATCCCCCTCTCATCAATAATGTATCCTAGATACTGAACCTTGGTCATGCCAAAAGTGCATTTCTCCAAATTGGCACACAACTTGTGTTGTCGCGGTGTTTGGAGGACCTGTTGGATGTGGTGGAGGTGCTCTTCCCAATTCTGGCTGAAGATCAGAATGTCATCCAAGTACACCACTAAAAATGAGTTGGTGAAGGGCCATAGGATGTTTTCCATTAGCCTCATGAAGGTTGCAGGGGCATTCGTCAACCCGAATGGCATGACCAACCATTCGAAAAGGCCCTCCTTGGATTTGAAGGCAGTCTTCCACACATCAGAGGGGTCGATTGGTACCTGGTGATACCCCGACTTCAAGTCAATATTGCTGAAATATTTTTCCCCCTTGAGTTGGTCCAGAAGGTCATCAATCTGTGGGATCGGGTACCTATTCTGAATAGTGCTCTTATTCAGTGCTCGATATTCAATGCAAAGTCTCCAAGTCCCATCCTTCTTCTACACCAACATGATCGGGCTCCCACAGGGTGATGAACTCGGCCAGATGTAACCTTTCTACAACAGCTCTGGAATCTACCTCTCAATTTTGTCGTTATCCATAACAGAGCACCGATAGATGGGTCCATTAGGTAGCGGTGCACCTAGGGTCAGATCGATGGGGTGCTTGACCTGGCGGTGTAGAGGCACCTCTGTGGGGGAGGTGAAGATGTCCTCGTACTCCTCCACGACCTTATCCATCTTTTGTTTTCATGCAGTGGGGCCCTGTCTGGAGGTCATGTCCGCAGTCTTCTCTTTCCCTAAGGGTGGATCATCAGGCAAACAAATTTCCTATTTTTGGAAATGAGCTTACTGCATTGTTTTGCAGTAACCAAAGAGATAGTGGTAGGTGGTGCTATCTCCAATATCTTGTACAAATTATTTCCCAAGGTGATAATAATAGCACGAGGCCTGGACTCATACACAACATGTCGCTTCCACAAGTATGGTTGGCCTAATAATACATCAGAAAAATAAAGATGAGCAATGTCACATAATACCTCATGTGTGAAGGGCTTGATGCTCTAGGGAAGGCGACACTATTGGCTGACGTGGAGGTCTCATCCTTGGTGTAGCCACCCGAAGGTGTATGGTTGTGGGTGTGATGTGGTTGGCAAGCCTAACCGCTTCATGACCTCGACCAAGATGAGGTTCTTCTGGCTCCCGCTGTCAACAATGAACTGCAACGGGGAACCCTTTACCCACATCTTGGAATGGAAGAGATGCTCTGACTCCTCTGGATCTTCTGGTTCCTCCTTCTGGATCTTCGTGGTGGCAACGGTGGCATTGGGCTCCACATCGATGACCTGCTTCCCCCTATCATTCCCCTTGTTGGGTTATGATTCATAGTCGGATCATGCATCCGATTCAGAAGGCTTCAACTCGGCTACCGGTGACTGCTTGGCCCGACACTCACTTGTGTTGTGAGTGGAGCTCTTATGGAACTCACACCACTTCCCCATGTCCTTTTTTGGCTTCATGGTGTTGTTCTTTGATTATGGCTTTGGAGGGTTATCCTGGGCCACCCCACCTTGGCTTGGTCCTTTTTTTGGTGGTTTGGGGGTACCTTTCCCTTGCTTCTGATTCGCAGACCCAAAGTCTCACATTTTTTGTTTGAACTTTTGCTCAATCTTGACAGCATATCGATGCGCCACACCAAGTGAGGAGATGTCAAGGAACTCCATTTCCTCCTGAATGTATCTGTGCAGAAAACTACGGTACTTTGAAACCAAATGTTTCTCTGAATCTTTGATACCCAACTTTATGCGTAGGGTATGAAACAGATTCATCATCTCATGCACATTTTGATCCCTTTGTTGCCGCAGCGTAGTCCATTGTATGTATTTGTCCTCATATCTCCCCACGGGATAATGTTGTTCCTTGATGGCATCTTGGAAAGAATTCCAAGTGGGCGTGGCCAGGGACAGAGAGGGTTCCCCCTCGCCCTGTTGCTTCGAGTAGGTTTCCCACCAGTCCTTGACATGGGGGGCGCTTTGAGGAGTGCGAAAATAATCCTTTCTCGGTCAGAAAATTCATGAACTGATAAATATCCTTCTAACCGATTCAACCATCTATCTATGACATCTCCATCTATTTGTCCCTTAAATATGGGAATGTCAAATTTTACTTGTACCTTAAAAGGAGTGGCGCCTCCAGAGTGGTTGTTGGATGTCGATGTGCCGCTAGTGGGAATCCATTGAAGAATCTGGGTAAATTTGTCCATCATCACGTTCCTTTGTTTCTCGAGGGCCTCCTCGAGCAACATTTTGATAGAATATCCTTCTCCCTCATATTTATTTTCTTCCCCCATGGGCGGTCATCAGGGTTTGCGAGACTGATCTTGCAAAGGTTCAACTAGATCAAGCCCCAACTCCTTATACCCCGACCTCGTTGGGGACATGCAAAGAAAGATCGCGAACGAGGAGACCGCTCTGATACCACTGATCCAGATTTATGTAGGAACACAATGAAATACAAAAATACACATAAATGCAGACCAAGGAATGGTGGAATACCAAGCTCAAAGGCATTGTCCCTTACATGCTTGGTGATGGTGTATAGCCCATATCGGAGTAGGTGAATCTTGTGGTAGGGTCCAACGAGGTGCTTCTTTTGAAAATGTAGCCACACTTTTTCTCCCACCTAGAAGTTGTGTGGCACCCGATGTTGATCATGTCATTGCTTGTACTTAGCATTGGCTTTGTCCAATATGTCATGAACTTGTTGGTGGATGTGATAAATGTGATCAATGAAGCTATTTGCCTTATCAACCTCAGACTGGACATGGGCTGAATCTGCTCGAGTAGCCACAAATGGCATGGCTACGTCAATGGGACATAGTGGCTGGAATCCCAAGCCCACTTTAAAGGGGTTGTGGCTGGTTGAGCGATGGAGAGCCTGGTTGTAGCTCTGTTGTACATAGGGGAGGATCTCATCCCATGTGTGTGGATGCTTTGAGTTGTACATGCGCAGAATGTGTACAATCATCCAGTTGACGACCTTTGTCTGGCCATCAGTTTAGGGATGGAAATATATGGACTTGGTGAGCTTGGTGTCCATCATTAACCAGAGGCTAGACCAAAATGTACTGAAGAACCTGTTCTCCCGATATGAGATGATAGACTGTGGGATCCCAAAGTGTACCCACACTCATTCAAAGAAGATTTTTGCAGTGGCTTCTACTATGATATTCTTCTTGTAGGCCATCATAATGGACATCTTCAAGAATCGGTCGACAACCACAAAAACACAGTCATTTCCATGCTTGGTAGAAGGAAGGCCCGACATGTAATCCATAGAGATGGATTCCCAAGGTTGACTGGGGGTAGGAAATGGAGTATAGAGGCCTTGCTTCTTGATGGTCAGTTTGGCATTGGCGCAAGTAGTGCAGGACTTGATGTACTTCCTGACATCCTGTAGAAGGTTAGGCCAACAGAAATACTTTTGCAGTACTGTCATGGTTTTCTCGACCCCAAAATGCCCAACGAAGTGACTATTGTGCGCCTCCCAAATCATCTTGGCACGCTCGCTTGAAGGAACACAAAGGTGTCCCAAGTGACAAAGTAGGGCATCCTGGATGTGAAAATTGGGAACTTGCGTACCCTCCAAGAGTGTATTGTATGTGTGGCCGAATTCTGGATCACTTGTGTAGAGAAGCGGCCAATCAGAAGTTTCGTTCCCACAAGAGTTGAGCACAGTGGTTAGCGCCACGATGGATGGTCGACTGAGGCAGTCTACAACATTATTGGTGCTGCCTTTCTTGTACTTAATGTTCAAATAAAACTGTTGTAGGTATGTGGACCACTTCTTATGGCTATCATTCTGCAACTTCCCTTCTGTCTGTATGAACTGCAGGGGTCGGTGGTCTGTGTGGATGACCATTTCCTTTCCCAAAATGTAATTCTTCCATTGATGACAAGCCTACACAATGGAATACATTTCTTTGTCATAAGTGGGATACTTTCGGACTGTGTCAGAAAGTGTCTCACTATGATATGCCATTGGATGCCCATGTTGAGTAAGGACTTTCCCAATGGCATGGTCAGAGACATATTTCTCTATCTCAAATGGTTGTTGCAAGTCTGGTAATATGAGAACTAGTGCAGAGCAGAGGTGATGCTTCAACTCCCCGAACACCTTCTATTGAGATTCCGACCAAAATAAAAAAAAATTAGCTCCTCCCTTGGTGACTTGACTCAAGGGCCAAGTGATATGAGAGAATCCCAACACAAACCTGCGGTAGAAATTGGCAATACCTAAAAAGCGGCGGAGCTCTGTTAGGGTGGTTCAGGCTGGCCAATCCTGAATGACTTGGATCTTTGCTGGATCAACATGCACCCTCCACTCATCAATAATGCATCCCAGTTACTAAACCTGGGTCATGCAAAAAGTGCATTTCTCCAAATTGGCACACAACTTGTGGATTCGCAGTGTTTGGAGGACATGTCGGATGTGGTGGAGGTGCTCTTCCCAAGTCTAGCTAAATATCATAATGTCATCCAAGTACACCACTACAAATGAGTTGGTGAAGGGCTATAGGATGTCTTCCATTAGCCTCATGAAGGTTGCAGGGGCATTCATCAACTCGAATGGCATGAACAACCATTCAAAAAGGCCCTCCTTGGATTTGAAGGCAGTCTTCCACACATCAGAGGGTTCGATTGGTACCTGGTGATACCCTGACTTCAAGTCAATCTTGCTGAAATATTTTTCCCTCTTGAGTTTGTCCAAAAGGTCATCAATCCGTGGGATCAGGTACCTATTCTGAACAGTGATCTTGTTTAGTGCCCGATAGTCAATTCAAAGTCTGCAAGTCCCATCCTTCTTCTGCACCAACACAATCAGGCTCCCACGGGGTGATGAACTTGGCCGGATGTGACCTTTCTACAATAGCTCCTGAATATGCCTCTTGATTTCGTCATTCTCCAGAACAAGGCACCGATAGATGGGTCCATTGGGCAGTGGAACACCTGGGGTCAGATCGATGGGGTGCTTGACCTGGTAGTGTAGAGGCACCTCTATGGGGGAGGTGATGATTTCCTCGTACTCCTCCATGACCTTATCCATCTGTTGTTTTCATGCAGCGGGCCCCTGTCTGGAGGTCATGGCCAAAGTATTCCTTTTTCCCTGAGGGCGGATCATTAGAAAAACAAATTTCCTGGTTTTGGAAATGAGCTTACTGCATTGTTTTGCAGTAAGCAAAGAGATAGTGGTAGGAGGTGCTATCTCCGATATCCTGTACAGGTTATTTCCCAAGGTGATAATAACAACATGAGGCCTGGACTCATACATAGCATGTCGCTTCCACAAGTACAGTTGGCCTAATAATACATCAGAAACATCAAGAGGAGCAATGTCACATAATACCTCATCCATGAAGGTCTTGATGTTATAGGGAAGGTGACATTGTTGGCTGACGTGGAGGTTCCATCCTTGGTGCAACCTCCTGATGGTGTATGGTTGTGGGTGTGTTGTGGTCGGAAAGCCCAACCGCTTCACTACCTCTACCGAGATGAGGTTCTTCTAGCTCCCATTGTCTTCAATGAACTGCAACGGGAAAACTTTACCCACATCTTGGAATGGAAGAGATGCTCTGCTTCCTCTGGATCTTCTGGTTCCTCCTTCTAGATCTTCGTGGTGGAAACGGTGGTGTTGGGCTTCGCATCGATGATCTGCTTCCCCCTATCATTCCCCTTGTTGGTTTCTAATTCAGAGTCGGAGCATGCATCTGATTCAAAAGCCTTCAAAGTCGGGTACCAGTGACTACTTGGGCCGACACTCAATTGTGTTGTGAGTGGAGCTCTTATGGAACTCACACCACTTCACCATGTCCTTTTTTGGCTTCATGGTTTTGTTCTTTGCTTATGGATTTGGAGGGTTATCTTGGGCCACCCCGTCTTGGCTTGGTCCTTTGTTTGGTGATTTAGGGGTACCTTTCCCTTGCTTCTGATTCGCAGACCTAAAGTCTCACTTTTTCTGTTTGAACTTCTGCTCAATCTTGGCAGCATATTGGTATGCCACACCAAGCGAGGAGATGTCAAGCAACTCCATTTCCTCCTGAATGTATCTGTGCAGACAACTACGGTAATTTAACACCAAATGTTTCTCTGAATCTTTGATACCCAACTTTTTGCATAGGGTATGAAACAGATTCGTCATCTCATGCACATTCTGGTCCCTTTGCTGCCGCAACGTAGTCCATTGTATGTATTTGTCCTCATAGCTCCCCACAGGATAATATTGTTCCTTGATGGCATATCAAAAAGAATTCCAAGTAGGTGTGGTTGAGAATAGAGAGGGTTCCCCCTCACCCTATTGCTCCAAGTAGGTTTCCAACCAGTCCTTGACATGGGGGGCGGCTTTGAGGAGTGCGAAAATAATCCTTTCTCGGTCAGAAAATTCATGAACCGAGAAATATCCTTCTAACAGATTCAACCATATATCTATGGAATATGCATCTATTTGGCCCTTAAATATGGGAATTTCAAAGTTTACTTGTACCTTAAAAGGAGTGTAGCCTCCAGAGTGGCTCTTGGATGTCGATGCGCTACTAGTGGGAATCCGTTGAAGAATTTGGGCAAAGTTGTCCATCATCGCATTCCTATGTTTCTTGAGGGCCTCTTCGAGAAACATTTTGATAGGATATCCTTCTCCCTCATCTTTCTTTTCTTCTCCCATGGGCGGTCATCGGGGTTTGGGAGACTGATCTTGCAAAGGTTCAACCAGATCAAGCCCCAACTCCTTATACCCCGACCTCGTTGGGGACATGCAAAGAAAGATCGCGAACGAGGAGACCGCTCTCATACCACTGATCCAGATTTATGTAGGAACACAATGAAATACAAAAATACACATAAATGCAGAGATGCAGTAGAAATATGACTTCATTTCATTAATAACAAATGACTGAAAAATGCTTATAGACAGAATGGAAATAAACTAGCTAGGGCGTTGGTAGCTTATCTCTAAGAAGAGATGTGGTGGCTACTAGCCTCTGAACTACTTGTTACAATGAGGCTCAAAGGCCTATATATTACTAAGAAACAATGGAAAACCCTAAACATCCAAAAACCTAAACCTAGGAGATTAAACGCCAGAATATGGGCCCCGTTGGGGTAAATTGGTATATCAATTTCTTGGGGTCGTAATTTTGGCATACTATCTTCGTTTGATGCACATGATACATCATTAAAAAGATATATCCAAGGACTACACTGTTGATAGAAAATATCGATTTTGGAACAGAATCATATTCACTAGAGCATTCATGCCCAAAAAACGTCGTTTAGGGCCTAAAAACAGCTCTGGAAGTTCGGGACCCGAAGAACTACTAAAAATAGTAAATTGCGCTACAATTAAGGAAACTAAAAAATTGAAAGAAACAATGGTGTGGGTCCAAGTGGAATAGGCAGGTGGCCACCAATATCCACCTAGATCAGTCCTCCCCCCTTAGGAAGCAATGGTCCCCATTGCGTTGAGTTCCTCCATGAGATGAGGAAACTTCTGTTGAACTTGGTCCCTGGTGAGCCACTTTCCCTGGTGAAGGAGTTAGCCTAATTTGACAACTCAATATAGTTGGATTCTCTGTTGGCAGGTGTTCTTGATTTGTGTGTCCATAATTCGATCAGTTGTGGCTTGTTCCACACAATATGGGTTTAACTTTGTTGGTGTGAGTTGTTCTTCCATGTCGGATGTGTCTAGTAGAGGTGGAAAGTAGGGCTGAAGGCAGTCCACATTGAACACTAGGTGTAGACCAAGGAATGGTGGAATACCGAGCTCAAAGGAATTGTCCCCTACAGCCTTGGTGATGGTGTATGGCCCATATTGGAGTGCGAAAATCTTGCGGTAGGGTCCAGCGAGGCACTCCTTTTGCAAATGTAGCCACACTTTGTCACCCACCTGGAAGTTGTGTGGCACCTGATGTTGATCATGTTGTTGCTTGTACTTAGCATTGGCTCTGTCCAAAATGTCATGAACTTGTTGGCAGATATGCTGAATGCGCTCAATGAATTTGTTTTCCTTGTTAGCCTTAGACTGGACATGGGTTGAATCTGCTCGAGTAGCCGCAAATGGAATGGCTACATTAATGGGACATAGTGGTTGGAATCCCAAGCCCACTTGAAAGGGGATATGGCTGGTTGAGCTATGGAGAGCCTGGTTGTAGCTGTGTTGTACATAGGGGAGGCTCTCATCCCATGTGCATGGATGCTTTGAGTTGTACATGTGCAGAATGTGTACAATCATCCGGTTGACGATCTCTATCTAACCATCAATTTGTGAATGGAAAGATGTGGACTTGGTGAGCTTGGTGTCTAGCATCAACTAGAGGCTGGACCAAAATGTATTGAGGAACCTGTTGTCTCGATCTGAGATGATAGACTGTGGGATCCCAAAGTGTACCCACACTTGTTCAAAGAAGAGTTTAGCAGTGGCTTCTACTATGATATTCTTCTTGGAAGCCATCATAATGGACATCTTCAAGAATCAGTTGACGACCAAAAAAACACAATCATTGCCATGCTTAGTAGAAGGAAGGCCCGACATGTAGTCCATAGAGATGGATTCCCAAGGTCAACTGGGGGTAGGATGTGGAGTATAGAGGCCTTGCTTCTTGATGGTCAGTTTGGAAATGGCGCAAGAAGTGTAGGACTTGATGTACTTCCCGACATCCTATCGAAGGTTCGGCCAATAGAAATACTTTTACAGTACTGCCATGGTTTTCTCGACCCCAAAATGCCTAATGACCTGACTATAGTGCGCCTCCAAAATCATCTTGGCAAGCTCGCTTAAAGGAACACAAAGGTGTTCCAGGTGATAAAGCAGGGCATCCTGGACGTGAAAATTGGGAACTTGCTTACCCTCCAAGAGTGTATTGTATGTGTGGCCGAATTTTGGATCACTTGTGTAGAGAAGCGACCAATCAGAAGTCTCATGCCCACAAGAGTTGAGAACAGTGGTTAGCTACACGATGGGTGGTCGACTGAGGCAATCTGCAACATTATTGGTGCTTCCTTTCTTGTACTTAATGTTCAAATGAAACTGTTGCAGGTATGTGGACAACTTCTGATGGTGATCGTTTTTTAACTTCCCTTATGTCTGTATGAACTGCAGGGGCCGGTGGTTTGTGTGGATGACCGTTTCCTTTCCCAAAATGTAATGCTTCCATTGCTGACAAGCCTGCACAATGGAATACATTTCTTTATCATAAGTAAGATACTTTTGAACTGTTTCAAAAAGTGTCTCACTATGATATGCCACTGGATGCCCATGTTGAGTAGGGACTACCCCAATGGCATGGTCAGAGGCATCTGTCTCAATCTCAAATGGTTGTTGCAAGTTTGGTAATTTGAGCACTAGTGCATAGAAGAGGCGATGCTTCAACTCCCCGAATGCCTTCTGTTGAGATTCGTTCCAAAAGAATTTTGCTTTAGCTCCTCCCTTGCTGACTTGACTCAAGGGCCAAGTGATATGAGAGAATTCCATCACAAATCTTCCATAGAAATTGGCAAGACCTCAAAAGCTGCAGAGCTCTGTTAGGGTGGTTGGGGCTGGTCAATCCCGAATGACTTGGATGTTTTTTGTATCCACATGTACCCCCCACTCATCAATAATGTATCCCAGATACTGAACCTGGGTCATGCCAAAAGTGAATTTCTCCAAATTGGCACACAACTAGTGTTGTCGCAGTGTTTGGAGGACCTATCGGATGTGGTGGAGATGCTCTTCCTAAGTTTGGCTGAAGATTAGAATGTCATCCAAGTACACCACTCCAAATGAGTTGGTGAAGGGCCATAGAATGTCATCCATTAGCCTCATGAAGGTTGCATGGGAATTCGTTAACCCGAATGGCATGACCAACCATTCAAAAAGGCCCTCCTTGTATTTGAAGGCAGTCTTCCACACATCAGAGGGTTCGATTGGTACCTAGTGATACCCCAACTTCAAGTCGATCTTGCTGAAATATTTTTCCCACTTGAGTTGGTCCAGAAGGTCATCAATCCATGGGATCGGGTACCTGTTATAAATAGTTCTCTTGTTCAGTGCTCGATAGTCAATGCAAAGTCTCCAAGTCCCATCCTTCTTCCACACCAACACGATCAGGCTCCCATAGGGTGATGAACTCGGTTGGATGTGACCTTTCTGCAACAACTCTTGAATCTGCCTCTTGATTTCATCATTCTCTAGAACAGAGAACCAAAAGATGGGTCCATTGGGCAGTGACACACCTGGGGTCAGATCGATGGGGTGCTTGACCTAGCAGTGTAGAGACACCCTTATGGGGGAGGTGAATAAGTCCTCGTACTCCTCCACGACCTTATCCATCTATTGTTTTTTCATAGCGGGGTCCTGTCTGGAGGTCATGGCCACAGTCTTCCTCTTTCCCTGAGGGTGGATCATCAGGAAAACAAATTTACTGGTTTTGGGAATGAGCTTACTGCATTGTTTTGCAGTAACCAAAGAGATAGTGGTAGGCGGTGATATCTCTGGTATCCTGTATAGCTTATTGCCCAAGGTGATAATAACAACATGAGGCCTGGAATCATACATAGCATGTCGCTTCCACAAGTATGGTTGGCCTAATAATACATCAGAAACATCAAGAGGAGCAATGTCACATAATACCTCATCCATGAAGGGCTTGATGATGTAGGGAAGGCGACATTGTTGGCTGACACGGAGGTCCCGTCCTTGGTGCAACCACCCGATGGTGTATGGTTGTGGGTGTGTTGTGGTCAGAAATCTCAGCCACTTCATGACCTCTACCGAGATGAGGTTCTTCTGGCTCCCGATGTCGATAATGAACTGCAATGGGGAACCCTTTACCCACACCTTGGAATGGAAGAGACGCTCTGCCTCCTCTGGATCTTCTAGTTCCTCCTTCTGGATCTTTGTGGTGGCAACGGTGGCATTGGTCTTTGCATGGATGATCTAATTTCCCCTATCATTCCCCTTGTCGGGTTCTAATTCAGATTCAGAGCATGCATCCGATTCAGAAGCCTTCAACTCGGCTACCAATGACTGCTTGGCCTGACACTCACTTGTGTTGTGAGTGGAGCTCTTATGGAACTCACACCACTTCCCTGTGTCCTTTTTTGGATTCATGGTGTTGTTCTTTGCTTGTGGCTTTGGTGGATTATCCTAGGTAACCCCTCCTTGTCTTGGTCCTTTGTTTGGTGGTTTGGGGGTACCTTTCCCTTGCTTTTGATTCATAGACCCAAAGTCTCGATTTTTCTGTTTAAACTTCTGCTCAATCTTGGCAGCATATCGGTGTGCCACACCAAGCAAGGAGATGTCGAGGAACTCCATTTCCTCCTGAATGTATCTGTGCAGACAATTGTGGTACTTTAACACCAAATGTTTCTTTGAATCTTTGATACCCAATTTTGTGCATAGGGTATGAAATAGATTTGTCATCTCATGCACATTTTGGTCCCTTTGTTGCCGCAGCGTAGTCCATTGTATGTATTTGTCCTCATAGCTCCCCACGAGATAATATTGTTCCTTGATGGCATCAAGAAAAGAATGCCAAGTGGATGTGGATGAGAACGGAGAGGGTTCCCCCTCGCCCTGTTGCTCTGATTAGGTTTCCCACTAGTCCTTGACATGGGGGGTGGCTTTGAGGAGTGCGAAGATAATCCTTTCTCGGTCGGAAAATTCATGAACCAAGAAATATCCTTCTAACAAATTCAACCATCTATCTACAACGTCCGCATCTATTTGGCCCTCAAATATGGGAATGTCAAAGTTTACTTGTACCTTAAAAGGAGTGGCGCCTCCAGAGTGACTGTTGGATGTTGATGCGCCGCTAGTGGGAATCCGTTGAATAATCTGGGCAAAGTTGTCCATCATCATGTTCCTTTGTTTCTCAAGGGCCTCCTCAAGAAACTTTTTGATAGGATCTCCTACTCCCTCATATTTATTTTCTTCCCCCATGGATGGTCACCGGGGTTTGTGAGACTGATCTTGCAAACGTTCAACCAAATCAAGCCCCAACTCCTTATACCCCGACCTCGTTGGGGACATGCAAAGAAAGATTGCGAATGAGAAGACCACTATGATACCACGATATGGATTTATGTAGAAACATAATGAAATACATAATACACATAAACGCAGAGATGCAGTGGAAATAAGACTTCATTTCATTAATAACAAATGACTGAAAAATGATTACAGACAGAATGGAAATAAACTAGCTAGGGCGTTGGTATCTTATCTCTGAGAAGAGATGTGATTGCTACTAGCCTATGAATTGCTTGTTAGAATGAGGCATGAAGGCCTATATATTACTGAGAAACAATGGAAAACCCTAAACATACAAAAACCTAACCCTAGGAGATGAAATGCTAGAATAATTGCCCCGTTGGGGTAAATTGGTACATCAATTTCCTAGGGTCATAACTTTGGCATACTATCTCCGTTTGACGCACATGATACATCATTAGAAATATCTATCCGAGGACTAGATTGCTAATGGAAAATTTTGAGGCCAAAATGAACTCATAGTTGCTTGAACATTCATGCCCAAAAAATGTCGTTTAGGGCCTCAAAACAACTCTGGAAGTTCAGGACCCGAAGAACTGCTAAAAATAGTAAATTGTGCTACAATTAAGGAAACTGAAAAACTGAAAGAAACAATGGTGTGGTTCCAAGTGGAATAGGTGGGTGGCCACCAATATCCACCTAGATCAGTCCTCCCCCCTTAGGAAGCAATGGTCCCCATTGTGTTGAGTTCCTACATGAGATGAGCAAACTTTTGTTGAGCTTGGTCCCTGGTGAAGGAGTTGGCCTGCTTTGACAACTCGATATAGTTGGATCCTCTGTTGGCAGGTTTTCTTTATCTATGTGTCCATAATTCGATCAGTTGTGTCTTGTTCCATGCAATTGTGGTTTAACTCTGTTGGTGTGAGTTGTTCTGCCATGTTGTATGTGTCTAGTAGAGGTGGAAAGTAGGGCTGAAGGTGGTCCACATTTAACACTGGGTGTAGACCAAGGAATGGTGGAATACCGAGATAAAATTCATTGTCCCCTATAGTCTTGGTGATGGTGTATGTCCCATATCAGAGGGGGTGAATCTTGCAGTAGGGTCCAGTGAGGCGCTCCTTTTACAAATGTAGCCACACTTTGTCGGCCACCTGAAAGTTGTGTGGCACCCGATGTTGACCATGTCGTTTCTTGTAATTAGCATTGGATCCGTCCAATATGTCATGAAATTGTTGATGGATGTGCTGAATTCGCTCAATGAAGCTATTTTCCTTGTTAGACTCAAACTGGACATGGGTTGAATCTACCCGAGTAGCCTCAAATGGCATGGCTACGTCAATGGGACATAGTGGCTGGAATCACAAGCCCAATTTAAAGGGGTTGTGGCTGGTTGAGCTATGGAGAGCTCGATTGTAGCTGTGTTGTACATAGGGGAGGCTCTCATCCCATGTGCGTGGATGCTTTGAGTTGTACATGCGCAGAATGTGTACAATCATCTGGTTGACGACCTCTGTCTGGCCATCAGTTTGCAGATGGAAAGTTGTGGACTTGGTGAGCTTGATGTCCATCATCGACAAGAGGCTGGACCAAAATGTACTGAGGAACTTGTTGTCCCGATTTGAGATGATAGACTGTGGGATCCCAAAGTGTACCCACACTCATTCAAAGAAGAGTTTAGCAGTGGTTTCTGCTATGATATTCTTCTTGCAGGCCATCATAATGGACATCTTCAAGAATCGATCGACGACCACAAAAACACGGTCATTGCCATGCTTATTGGAAGGAAGGCCCGACATGTAATCAATAGAGATGGATTCCCAAGTTCGATTGGGGGTAGGAAGTAGAGTATAGAGGCCTTGCTTCTTGATGGTTGGTTTGGCAATGGCGCAAGCAGTGCAGGACTTGATGTACTTCCCGACATCCTGTCGAAGGTTCGGCCAATAGAAATACTTTGGTTTTCTCGACCCTGAAATGCCCAGCGACCCGACTGTAGTGTGCCTCCCAAATCATACTGGCACGCTCACTTGAAGGAACACAAAGGTGTCCTAGGTGACAAAGCAAGGCATCCTGGAGGTGAAAATTGGGAACTTGCTTACTCTCCAAGAGTGTATTGTATGTGTGGCTTAATTTTGGATCACTTGTGTAGAGAAGTAGCCAATCCGAAGTCTCGTGCCATAAGAGTTGAGCACAGTGGTTAGCGCCATGATGGGTGGTTGAATGAGGCAGACTTCAACATTATTGGTGCTGCCTTTCTTGTACTTAATGTTCAAATGAAACTGTTGTAGGTATGTGGACCACTTCTGATGGTGATCATTCTGCAACATCACTTGTGTCTATATTAACTGCAGGGGTTGGTGGTCTGTGTGGATGATCGTTTCCTTTCCCAAAATGTAATGCTTCCATTGCCAACAATCCTGCACAATGGAATACAATTCTTTGTCATAAATGGGATACTTTTGGACTGTGTCGAAAAGTGTCTCACTATGATATGCCACTGGATGCCCATGTTGAGTAAGGACTTCCCCAATGGCATGGTAAGAGGCATCTGTCTCGATCTCAAATGGTTGTTGCAAGTTTGGTAATGTGAGCACTGGTGTAGAGAAGAGGCAGTGCTTCAACTCCCCAAACACCTTCTGTTGAGATTTGGACCAAAAGAATTTTTCTTTAGCTCCTCCCTTGGTGACTTGACTCAAGGGCCAAGTGATATGAGAGAATCCCAACACAAACCTACAATAGAAATTAGGGTGGTTGGGGCTGGCCAATCCCAAATGACTTGGATATTTGTTGGATACACATGCACCCCCCACTCATCAATAATGTATACCATATACTAAACCTTGGTCATGCCAAAATTCCATTTCTCCAAATTGGCACACAACTTCTATTGTCAAAGTGTTTGGAGGACCTGTCGGATGTGGTGGAGGTGCTCTTCCCAAGTCTGGATGAAGATCAAAATGTCATCCAAGTACACCACTACAAATGAGTTGGTGAAGGGTCGTAGGATGTCATCCATTATCCTCATGAAGGTTGCAAGGGCATTCGTCAAACCGAATGGCATGACCAACCATTCGAAAAGGCCCTCCTTGGATTTGAAGGCAATATTCCACACATCAGAGGGTTCGATTGGTACCTGGTGATACCCCGACTTCAAGTCAATCTTGCTGAAATATTTTTCCCCCTTGAGTTGGTCTAGAAGGTCATCAATCCATGGGATTGGGTACCTGTTTTGAACAGTGATCTTGTTTAGTGCCCGATAGTCAATGCAAAGTCTCCAAGTCCCATCCCTCTTTTGTACCAACACGATCGGGCTCCCACGGGGTGATGAACTAGGCCGGATGTGACCTTTCTGCAACAGCTCCTAAATCTTCCTCTTGATTTCATCGTTCTCCATAACAGAGCATCGATAGATGGGTCCATTGGACAGTAGCACACCTGGGGTCAGATCGATGGGGTGCTTGACCTGGCAGTGTAGAGGCACCCATGTGGGGGAGGTGAAGATGTCCTCATACTCCTCCATGACCTTATCCATCTGTTGTTTTCGTGCAGCAAGGCCCTGTCTGGAGGTCATGGCCACCACAGTCTTCCACTTTACCTAAGGGCAGATCATCAGGAAAACAAATTTCCTTGTTTTGGAAATGAGCTTACTTCATTTTTTCACAGTAACCAAAGAGATATTGGTAGGTGGTCCTATCTCCGGTATCCTGTACAGCTTATTTCCCAAGGTGATAATAAGAACACAAGGCCTAGACTCATACACAGCATGTCGCTTCCACAAGTACGGTTGGCCTAATAATACATCAGAAACATCAATATGAGAAATGTCACATAATAACTCATCCATGAAGGTCTTGATGTTGTAGGCAAGGTGACATTGTTGGCTTACGCAAAGGTCCCATTCTTGGTGCAACCACCCGATGGTGTATTTTTGTGGGTGTTCTTTGGTCGAAAAGCCCAGCTGCTTCACGACCTCTGCCGAGATGAGGTTCTTTTGGCTCCCGATGTCGACAATGAACTGCAATGGGGAACCCTTTACCCACATCTTGGAATGGAAGAGACACTCCACCTCCTCTGGATATTCTGGTTCCTCCTTCTGGATCTTCGTGGTGGAAATAGTGGCATTGGGCTCTGCATCGATGATATGCTTCCCCCTATCATTCCCCTTGTCGGGTTCTGATTCAGATTCGGAGCATGCATCCGATTCAAAAGCCTTCAACTCGGCTACCAGTGACTGCTTGGCCTGACACTCACTTGTGTTGTGAGTGGAGCTCTTATGGAACTCAC
>JZKD02S0906659.1:696934-715200 GCA_000966675.3 Picea glauca
GCCTCACCTTGGCTTGGTCCTTTGTTTGGTGGTTTGGGGGTACCTTTCCCTTGCTTTTGGTTCGCAGACCCAAAGTCTCGTTTTTTATGTTTGAACTTCTGCTCAATCTTGGCAGCATATCGGTATGCCACACCAAGCTAGGAGATGTCAAGGAACTCCATTTCCTCCTGAATTTATCTGTGAAAAAAAATTCAGTACTTTAACACCAAATTTTTCTTTAAATATTTGATACCCAACTTTTTGCATAGGGTATGAAACAGATTTGTCATCTCATGCACATTTTGGTCCCTTTGCTGTCGCATCATAGTCCATTGTATGTATTTTTCCTCATAGCTCCACACGGGTTAATATTGTTCCTTGATGGTGTCTCAAAAAGAATTCCAAGTGGGTGTGGCCAAGAACAAAGAGGGTTCCCCCTCGCCCTATTTCTATGAGTAGGTTTCCCACCAGTCCTTGACATGGGGGGTGTCTTTGAGGAGTGTGAAAATAATCCTTTCTCGGTCGAAAAATTCATGAACCGAGAAATATTCTTACAATAGATTCCACCAACTATCTACGACATCTGCCACTATTTGGCCCTCAAATATGGGAATGTAAAAGTTTACTTGTACCTTAAAAGGAGTGGCACCTCCAGAGTGGTTGTTGGATGTCAATGAGCCGCTAGTGGGAATTCATTGAAGAATTTGGGCAAAGTTGTCCATCATCGCATTCCTTTGTTTCTCGAGGGCCTCCTCGAGCAACATTTTGATAGGATATCCTGCTCCCTCATTTTTTTTTCTTCCCCCATGGGCATTCATTAGGGTTTGTGAGACTGATCTTGTAATGGTTCAACCAAATCAAGCCCCAACTCCTTATGCCCCGACCTCATTGGGGACATGCAAAGAAAGATCATGAACGAGCAAACTGCTTTGATACCACTGATTGAGATTTATGTGGGAACACAATGAAATATAGAAATACACATAAACGCAGAGATGCAGTGGAAATAAGACTTCATTTCATTAATAACAAATGACTGAAAAATGCTTACAGATAGAATGGAAATAAACTAGCTAGGGCGTTGGTAGCTTATCTCTGAGAAGAGATGTGGTGGATACTGGCCTCTGAACTAGTTGTTACAATGAGGCTCAAAGGCCTATATATTACTCAGAAAAAATGGAAAACCCTAAACATCCAAAAACCTAACCCTAGGAGATGAAATGCCAGAATATGAGCCCCATTAGGGTAAATTGGTACATCAATTTCCCAGGGTCGTAACTTTAGCATACTATCTCTGTTTGACGGACATGATACATCGTTAGAAAGATATATCCAAGGACTACACTGATGAAAGTGAATATCGAGTCTGGAATAGAATCATTTGAACCTATGCATTAATGCCCAAAAAACATTGTCTTAGCCTCAAAACAGCTCCAGAAGTTCAGGACCCAAAGAATTGCTAAAAGTAGTAAATTGTGCTATAATTAAGGAAACTAAAAAAATGAAAGAAACAATGGTGTGGGTCCAAGTGGAATAGGTGGGTGGCCACCAATATCCACCTGGATCATTCCTCCCCCCTTAGGAAGCAATGGTCCCCATTTCATTGAGTTCCTCCATGAGATGAGGAAACTTCTGCTGAACTTGGTCCCTGGTGAGCCACTTTCCCTGGTGAAGGAGTTGGCCTACTCTGACAACTCGATATAGTTGGATCCTCTATTGGCGAGTGTTCTTGATTTGTGTGTCCATAATTTGATTAGTTGTGGCTTGTTCCATGCAATCTGGGTTTAACTCTGTTGGTGTGAGTTGTTCTGCCATGTCGAATGTGTCTAGTAGAGGTGGAAAGTAGGGCCGAAGGTGGCCCGCATTGAACATTGGGTGTAGACCAAGGAATGGTGGAATACCAAGCTCAAAGGAATTATCCCCTACAGCCTTGGTGATGGTGTATGGCCCATATTGGAGCAAGCAAATCTTGCGGTAGGGTCCAACAAGGCGCTCCTTTTGCAAATGTAGCCACACTTTGTCGTCCACCTGGAATTTGTGTGGCACCCTATGTTGATCATGTCATTGCTTGTACTTAGCATTGGCTCTGTCCAATATGTCATGAACTTGTTGGAGGATGTGTTGAATGTGCTCAATGAAGTTGTTTTCCTTGTCAGCCTCAGACTGGACATGGGTTGAATCTACCCGAGTAGCCACAAATGGCATGGCTACGTCAATGGGCATAGTGGCTGGAATCCCAAGCCCACTTGAAAGGGGTTGTGGCTGGTTGAGCGTTGACGACCTCTGTCTGGCCATCAGTTTGAGGATGGAAAGATGTGGACTTGGTGAGCTTGGTGTCTAACATCGACCAGAGGCTAGACCAAAATGTACTGAGGAACCTGCTATCCTGATATGAGATGATAGACTGTGGGATCCCAAAGTGTACCCACACTTGTTTAAAGAAGAGTTTAGTAGTGGTTTCTGTTGTGATATTCTTCTTGCAGGCCATCATAATGGACATTTTCAAGAATCGATTGACGGGCCCAAAAACACAGCCATTGCCATGCTTAGTATAAGGAAGGCCCGACATGTTATCCATAGAGACAGATTCACAAAGTTGACTCAGGGTAGGAAGAGGAGTATAGAGGCCTTGATTCTTGATAGTCGGTTTGGAAATGGTGCAAGCAGTGCAGGACTTGATGTACTTCCCGACATCCTGTCGAAGGTTCAGCCAATAGAAATACTTTTGTAGTACTTCCATGGTTTTCTCAACCATGAAATTCCCAACGACCCGACTGCAGTGCGCCTCCCAAATTATCTTGGCACGCTCGCTTGAAGGAACACAAAGGTGTCCTAGGTGACAAAGCAGGGTATCCTAGACGTGAAAATAGGGAACTTTCTTACCCTCCAAGAGTGTATTGTATGTGTGGCCGAATTCTGGATCACTTGTGTAGAGAAGCGGCCAATCGAAAGTCTCGTGCCCACAAGAGTTGAGCACAGTGGTTAGCGCCACGATGGGTGGTCAACTAAGGAAGTATGCAATATTATTGGTGTTGCCTTTCTTGTACTTAATGTTCAAATGAAACTATTGCAGGTATGTGGACCACTTCTGATGTCAATCGTTCTGCAACTTCACTTGTGTCTATATGAACTGCAGGGGTCAATGGTCTGTGTGGATGACCGTTTTCTTTCCCAAAATGTAATACGTCCATTTCCAACAAGCCTACACAATGCAATACATTTCTTTGTCATAAGTGGGATACTTTCGAACTGTGTCGGAAAGTGTCTCACTATGATATGCCACTAGATGCCCATGTTGAGTAATGACTGCCCCAATGGCATGGTCAGAGGCATCTTTCTCGATCTCAAATGGTTGTTGCAAGTCTGGCAATGTGAGCACTAGTGCAGAGCAGAGGCGATGCTTCAACTCCCCGAATGCCTTCTGTTGAGATTCAGACCAAAATAATTTTTCTTTAGCTTCTCCCTTGGTGACTTGACTCAAGGGCCAAGTGATATGAGAGAATCCCAACACAAACCTATGGTAGAAATTGGCAAGACCTATAAACCTGCGAAGCTCTGTTATGGTGGTTGGGGATGGCCAATCCTAAATTACTTGGATCTTTCCTAGATACACATGCACCCCCCGCTCATCAATAATGTATCCCAGATACTGAACCTAGGTCATGCCAAAAGTGCATTTCTCTAAATTGGCACACAACTATTGTTGTCACAGTGTTTGGAGGACATGTCAGATGTGGTGGAGGTGCTCTTCCCAAGTCTGGCTAAAGATCAGAATGTCATCCAAGTACACCACTACAAATGAGTTGGTGAAGGGCCATAGGATGTTGTCCATTAGCCTCATGAAGGTTGCAGGGGCATTCGTCAACCCGAATGGCATGACCAACCAATCGAAAAGGCCCTCCTTGAATTTTAAGGTAGCCTTCCACACATCAGAGGGTTCGATTGGTACCTGGTGATACCCCGACTTCAAGTCGATCTTGTTGAAATATTTTTCCCCCTTGAGTTGGTCCAGAAGGTCATCAATATGTGGGATCGGGTACCTATTCTAAACAATGATCTTGTTCAATGATTGATATTCAATGCAAAGTCTCCAAGTCCCATCCTTCTTTTGCACCAACATGATCAGTCTCCCACAGGGTGATGAACTCAGTCAGATGTGACCTTTCTGCAATGGCTCTTGAATTTGCCTCTTGATTTCGTCGTTCTCGAAATCATAGCTCCGATAGATGGGTACATTTGGAAGCGACGCACTTGGGGTCATATCGATGGGGTACTTGACCTGGCAGTGTAGAGACACCCCTATGGGGGAGGTGAAGATGTCCTCATACTCCTCCACAACCTTATCCATCTGTTGTTTTCGTGCAACGGGGCCCTATCTGGAGGTCATGGCCATAGTCTTCCTCTTTCCCTGAGGGTGGATCATCAGGAAAACAAATTTCCTGGTGTTAGAAATGAGCTTACTGCATTGTTTTGCAGTAACCAAAGAGATAGTGGTAGGCGGTGCTATCTTCAGTATCCTATATAGCTTATTGCCCAAGGTGATAATAACAGCACGAGGCCTAGACTCATACATAGCATGTCGCTTGCACAAGTACAATTTTCCTAATAATACATTAGAAACATCAAGAGGATAAATGTCACATAATACCTCATCTGTGAAGGGCTTGATGCTATAGGGAAGGCGTCATTGTTGGCTGACGTTGAGGCCCCATCCTTGGTCCAACCACCTGATGGTGTATGGTTGTGGGTGTGCTATGGTCGGTAAGACTAGCTACCTCATGACCTCTACTGAGATGAGGTTCTTCTGGCTCCCGCTGTCGACAATGAACTGCAACAGGGAACAATTTACCCACATCTTGGAATGGAAGAGATGCTCCGCCTCCTCTTGATATTCTAGTTCCTCCTTCTAGATCTTCATGGTGGAAATGGTGGCATTGGGCTCCGCACCATTGATCTGCTTCCCCCTATCATTCCCCTTGTCAGGTTATGATTTAGAGTCAGAGCATGCATCCGATTCAAAAGCCTTCAACTTGGCTACCAGTGACTGCTTGGCCTGACACTCACTTGTGTTGTGAGTGGAGATCTTATGGAACTCATACCACTTCCCAGTGTCCTTTTTTGGATTCATGGTGTTGTTATTTGCTTATGTATTTGGCGGGTTATCCTAGGCTACCCCACCTTGTCTTGGTCCTTTTTTTGGTGGTTTGGGGGTACCTTTCCCTTGCTTCTAATTCGCAGACCCAAAGTCTCACTTTTTCTGTTTGAACTTCTACTCAATCTTGGCAGCATATCGGTACGCCACACCAAGCGAGGAGATGTCGAGGAACTCCATTTCCTCCTGAATGTATATGTGCAGACAACTATGGTACTTTAACACCAAAATTTTCTCTAAATCTTTGATACTGAACTTTGTGCGTAGGGTATGAAACAGATTCTCCATCTCATGCACATTTTGGTCCCTTTGCTGCCGCAGCGTAGTCCATTGTATGTATTTTTCCTCATAGATCCCCATGGGATAACATTGTTCGTTGATGGTGTCTCAGAATGAATTCCAAGTGGGTGTGGCTGAGAACAAAGAGGGTTCCCCCTCACCCTGTTGCTCCAAGTAGGTTTCCCACCAGTCCTTGACATGGGGGTCGGCTTTGAGGAGTGCGAAAATAATCCTTTCTCAGTCGAAAAATTCATGAATCGAGAAATATCCTTCTAACAGATTCAACGATCTATCTATGGCATCTACATATATTTGGCCCTCAAATATGGGAATGTCCAAGTTTACTTGTACCTTAAAAGGAGTGGCGACTCCAGAGTGGTTGTTGGATGTCGATGCGCTGCCAGTGGGAATCCGTTGAAGAATCTGGGCAAAGTTGTCCATCATCGCGTTCCTTTGTTTCTCGAGGTCCTCCTAGAGAAACATTTTGATAGGATCTCCTACTCCCTCATATTTATTTTCTTCCCCCATGGGAGGTTGTCGGGGTTTGCGAGACTAATCTTGCAAAGGTTCAACCAGATCAAGCCCCAACTCCTTATACCCTGACCTCGTTGGGGACATGCAAAGAAATATTGCGAACGAGCAGACCGCTCTGATACCACTGATCTGGATTTATGTAGGAAAAAAATGAAATACAGAAATACACATAAACATAGAGATGCAGCAGAAATAAGACTTCATTTCATTAATAAAAAATGACTGAAAAATTCTTACAGCCAGAATGGAAATAAACTAGCTAGGGTGTTGGTAGCTTATCTCTGAGAAGAGATGTGGTGGCTACTGGCCTCTGAACTGCTTGTTACAATGAGGCTCGAAGGCCTATATATTACTGAGAAACAATGGAAAACCCTAAATATCCAAAAACCTAACCCTAGGAGATGAAACGCCAGAATATGGGCCTCGTTGGGGTAAATTGGTACATCAATTTGCCAGGGTCGTAACTTTGGCATACTATCTCCATTTGATGCACATGATACATTGTTATAAAGATCTATCCGAGAACTACACTGCTGATAGAAAATAGTGAGTTTGGAATGGACTCATATTCGCCTGAGCATTCATTCCCAAAAAACGTCGTTTAGGGCCTCAAAACAACTCCGGAAGTTCAGGACCCGAAGAACTGCTAAAAATAGTAAATTGTGCTACAATTAAGGAAACTAAAAAACTAAAAGAAACAATGTTGTGGGTCCAAGTGAAATAGGCATGTGGCCACCAATATCCACCTAGATCAAGCTCCTTACCAATTGTTTAGGCCTAATTTGGAAGAGTTGAAGAGACATTTGATAGAGTTGATTGATGATGGATTCATTTGTCCATATAGGTCCTGATATGATTTGGACTTCAAAAGAAGAAAGACACTTCAGAGTTGAGGATGTGTTTGGACTACCGAGCATTGAACAAACAAACTATGAAGAACCGATACATGTTGCCTTTAGTTGTCAATTGATTTGACAAGTTGGTCATGGCTAAGGTCTTTTCAAATATTGACTTATGAAATGGGTATTATCATGTGTGAATTGTAGAAGGAGTTGAATCAAAGACAACCATGGTGCCGAGGTATGGGAGCTATGAGTTCGTAGTGATGCATTTTGGGTTGTGCAACGCTCTTGTAACCTTTTTCACTTTGATGAATGGCATGTTGCAACCATTTTTGGACAAGTTCGTCGTGGTGTATTTGGATGGCATTGTAGTGTATAGTGAAAGTATGGAGGAGCACAAGAATCATTTGGAACAGGTCTTTGAGGCATTGAGATGAAACCAGTTGATCTTGATTATTTTGAGAATGAAACGAGAAAAAAGAAAAAATATAGCAGAGAAGACAAAAATATAGTGAAACCAAACTTGTATTAATGAATAATATAGAAAAACATTATAGAACACAAACTGGTAGAATGGGGTAGCTTATCTTTGAAAAGAAAGAGAGGTTGGCTATGCTTCATTCACAAAAAGATTTACATCACACTCCATTGCATGCTTAAAGGTCCTCCTTCACCTCAATTATATATGAGAGAGTGAGAGGAGAAAAATTCCCATGATGCATGTGGGATAAATTAATCTAAGTTTATAAAATTCCATCGACATGTAAAACACTAGGACTTCTCGAGTGGTCACATATCCCAATACTACTCTAGCTCGAGCGTGCTTAACTACAGAGTTCTAATGAGATCTAATGCATTAACGCTATGATGTAGGCATGTACATAATACCACTAAGAAATCATTACATGATGTCTGTAATTAACAAATGAACATGGTATTACATTCCATTCCCTATCAAAAGGGTGAATATCATGGTTTATCAAAACCATAGGCTCAAAATGTTGATTTAGTGGAAAAGGTAGTTGGCCAACAAGATCCACCTAGATCACCAGTTGTTCTTGAAGAACTCCAAGAGTTTTTTGGGGAAAATTGAGATAACATTCTTGGGGCATTGGATCGACCAAGGATGCATTCACATGGACCCTACAAATGTTAAGGGAATCAAATATTGGAAAGAGTCATAGATAGGTCATGATGTGAGTGTCTTCCTTGGACTAGCCAACTACTATTGCAAGTTTGTAGAGGGCTACTCCAATATTGTCGTATCGTTGAATGACTTCGTGAAAAAGGAGACGGCATGGAACTGAACAGATAGGAGTAGGTCTAGGTTCAAAGATCATAAATGAAGATACTCCATTCAAGAGAAGGAGATGACTGTAGTGGTACACTGTTTTCAAACTAGGAGACACTATTTGTTGGTAAATCCATTTGTCATGAAGATGGACAACGTTGTGACAAGTTACTTCACAACGCAATCGAAGTTGTCACCCAAGAAAGCAACATGAAAATATTTCCTCACATAATTTGACATGACCATTGAGTATAGATTAGGCAAGTTTAACACTATCGTGGATTCCTTAAGAATAAAGGCACAACTCATTGTCCTAAAGGAGGAACATGAGTTGCCTACATTAGGGGGAAGTTAGATTCATGTCATGAAGAAGGTGAAGGAAGGAAAAACACAGAAGTTTTGGATACGCGATGGATTGTTGTACTTTGGGGAGTGAATCTATGTCCTTAAGTCATCCAAACTCAGGAGGGAACTCATGAAGGAATGTCACAAATCACAGTGAGTTGGCCACCCAGGATAGGGGAGAATGATGGTGTTGTTGGAGAGAGGATACTTTTGGGAGCATATGAAGAAGGATGTGGATGAGTACATTTCCACTTGCCTTATATGTCAACAGGATAAGATAGACACCGGAATGAGATCAAGGTTGTTGCAACCTTTACCAATTATGGAGAGACCATGGATGAGTGTCTCAATGGACTTCATCACACAGCTTTCGATGGTGTAAGGATACATTGGGATTTTGGTTGTGGTGGATTGATTCTCCAAGTATGATTTCTTCATTGTGAAGAAGATGAATTATAACGTCAAAGAAGTTACAAAGTTGTTTTTCAAGCACATAGTGAAGTATTGGGGTATTCTGCTGAACATTGTGTTAGACAGAGACACAAATTTCACAAGTAAGTTTTGGACAACATTGCTCAAGCTTGTGGTGATGCAGTTCTTGAACAATTCATCCTACAATCCATAGATAGATGGGAAGACCGAATGAATCAATGCACTTCTGGATGGCTACTTGCATCACTACAAATTGGATGAATTGGTTGGAGTTGTTGGAATTTTCCCAGTTTAGATACAACCTGCATAAGAGTTCAACGACAAGCTACAGTCCATTCAAGTTGATGAATGAACAAAAACCCACAACTCCTCACTTTGTAACACATGGTTACTATGGGACAAATCCATCAACCGCGGGTTTTGTGAAGAGTTGATAGGTTCAGTTGAAGATAGTTCACACACACTTGACTAACGCAGTAGACAAAGTGAAGTAGTGGGAAGATCACAACAGGCATGATGTAGAATTCCAAGTGGGAGAGTTTGTCTTAATCAAACTAAGTATAGATCAATTCCCACCACTGAAAGGGATGGCTCCATCTCTCGTGTAGAGGTATGAGGGACTATTCAAAGTTATTTAGAAGATTGGAAATGTCACCTATAGATTGGAATTGTCATTTCACATGCAACACATTCATCCTGTCTTCCATGTGTACCAGTTGAATTCATGCCAGAGGGACCTATATTACCTGAGTCAAGTTTAGCCATCCAACCACTGGCCATGGTTAGAGATAATCCAAAGTTAGAGGTAGAGAATATTTTGGCACATCACTTCCTCGAACGGGGTAGGGGACGAGTGCATGAGTATTTTGTTCGATGGAAGGACAAGCTCGACGAAGAGAACAATTGGAAGAAGTATGAGTCCTTGTGGAAGTATAAGGACATGATTCAAGAGTTCGAAAGAGGTCGCTAAGGATCACAAGTGATACAGAAGTTATTGGGATGACAAAAATTTTAGTGGGGGAGGATGTAAGACCTCCTGGGACACCCACTGAGCACGTGGGCTCTTTGGACAGATTCAACAATGGAAAGAGGAAGAGAACAAGGAGGAAATTATTGGTTGGAAAAATGAATATGTTTGAGTGTGGGAAAGAGTGCCTTGGGGCATGATGGAGATGTACGCACCCAAGGGGGCACATGCCCTTCTTCCCTTACAATGTATGACAAAGAATTGGGTTGTGTTTGGGAAATGGTGGAGAAACTTGGTAGAAATCCCAAGGAGTGGACCTATCTGACCTTAGCGGTATGGTTGTGCCAAAGAGATGGAACGAATCCACCGACACACCCACGGAGAGTCATGACAATTGACACAAGGGGGAGAATAAGACAAGTGGTATGCACCCAATAATGGGGCATGTTGGTCCAAGAAACAAATGGTTTATGAGTGCATAGGATTAGATGGGTGCCCTAGGTCCACAGAAGGGTGCACCAGTCAATTGACTATGACGATTCATGAAGGGGCATGATGCACTAGAGAGATGAAATGTTTCACACAAAGTGACTCTTGGAGTCCATATAAAGGAAAGGGTGAAAAACCAAATGGAGACAAGGAAAAACCAAGAAGATAAAGAGACGGGGCTCTGAGGTTGGGTGCACTAGAGGGGCACACCTCAAGCTAAGGCAATGAGGAACAACAAAGGGGAGTCTTGGTGTGATGAAATCGCAGATCTGGGAAATTCTAATATGTAAGACAGAGTCATGAGACTCTACCCATCTTTGTAATTGGTCCAGTATTTCCCTCTTTGTAAATATTTCTCTTTGTATTATAAACAAAGATGGGTGTTAGGAACGGTTTGTGTCACCCGTACTTTATATATGTCTCTCGTATTTCACATGTTTTATGTTGTATGCAAAATTGAATAAGTGTTAAACTAAGTTAACAAATGTCTAAGTGTACAACTGACTTGCATAAATTAAGGACGTGACTCACCCGTAGCCTAGAATGAAGTAAGGGTATGCTCTAGGTGAAGAGGTGTAGTCTGAATGAAGTATCCTTGGTTGAGTCATGAAGTTGCCAAGGGAGAACCACTGTGGTGTCTCACGTCAACAATATGTCAAGGTTGGAATTGGGCATGAATCTTGGGGGCATGGAATAAACCATAATGTGCATCAAAAACAAATATAGATCAAGTGATATTTTACTTGTTTTCTGTAAACATTATTTTACCTCTCTCTACCTCTCATAATTTCTCATCCATATAGCTTCTCCTAAATTTAATTTTTCAAATTGTTGTAGGGTCATAAAATTCATTGATATTAGTAGATTGTTTTTCTAGTTTTGATTATTGTTTGAGCATGACATACTTTTTATATGAAAACAATGCACTCTATCATTTGTTGGGCTTGCCCAACTAATGCAAGTTTTCAACATATAATAGAGTAGAGTGTTATGAACTCATAATGGATTGGATATATGGTTAGGGGGTGGTTGATATTTTAAATGATAGCCATAAAAATATGGAATTTAAAGAAATAATATACAAAAATTTCAGAAAATATGGATGTTTACAAGAAAAATGCAACATTCAAGAATTGCAACTACATGTGCTTTACTACAACCTAATACAGCTTGTTTTCAACTGCATTATGACATCCAAGAATGGAAATGATTATTTTTTCATTTACTTCTCTATAGTGTCTTGATCAAAGAGAAATGGCTTTTAATGTCTATTTCATCGAATCATCCTTGTTATTTTGGCTTTTGTTCTTGTGTGAGAATGAGTCTTTGAATATTAAAGGACTATTGGTATTTGTTAATCTCAAAAGATGTTCAAAGTCTTGGAGATAACATTTCAAGGATAAATCCTTCTTCGTTTTTTGAGAGGTGGTACTCCTCTTTAATAAATATAATACAAAAATACATAAAACACAATACAGTAAATCCATGAGAAAGGACTAGGCTTGTTCAAAAATGAATATTCACAATGGTAGATATTATACAAGACTGTAAAAGAGTAAAATGAGAAATCTCACAGAGCAACATTTCCATCATGGTATAAAGTAAAGTAGGACATATCATTTGGTAAGATGAGAATTAAAGACAACATATGCAAAGAACTTAACATGGTATTTATATTAAAACTTAAAGGGATTTTGATAGACACACACTTGAAATATCATGATTAAAACTCAAAGTCTAAGACATCACTATCTATGTGCCCAGGATAGTTCTCTTAGAACCTCCAAAAATGCACAAATATTTGAAAAGAGTTTATAATATTTGGAAAACAAAATGCATTCATCCTAGTGGATTAGGATGGGGCTCCCTTTGACCATACAATATCTTAAAATACCTGGAAGAAAAGAAAATACATAGTTAGGAATCGACCTTTGATATTCACAAAAAATGAAATAGAAAGGTTGGATGACTACTAACTGAGAGGAATAAAAGGAGGCAAAAGTTTAATGAAATGGTTACTCTATTACTGTGATGGGAAAAACCTAGTTATTTTCTTCCTGGGGCTTTCTTTATATGTTGCTCACTTGGAGGTGCATTGTGTTTCTTGCTTGGAGGTGCCCTAACGGTTGTAATTTCTTTGTTATTCTAACCAAAGCATTCATTAAACATTCTTCGATATAATCTCACATGGGTGCAACCATTAACTTGTGCTTGATCTTGAAATCAAACAACACATATTCAATATCCTTTAATTCAAAACCTGATTGATGGATTATATCATATTAATCTTCATTTTTGTTTACATAGTGGATTAACCACTTTTCAACTTCTTCTTCTTGTGAAAATTCATGATAAATATCCCCTGCTCCGGGAGAGGAAGTTCCCTTCCATCAGGTTTATCCTCGATGTTGACTCTGCTTGGCTACCCCCGTTCATTTTCTGGTTAGAGAATAGACTGGTTGATTCAGAATGGAATGAATGGAGAAAGGAAAGATTGGCGGGCGTGGCGGGAGCACGTAGGGTGTTAGGTTGTTAAATTCATTGGCCCGTGAAATTTTAAGAGCTTCTAGTTTTTCTTGCAATTGATCCATTGTAATCAATATAGAATCCATTATTAGATATGGACCTTCCAACTCCTTGGTTATATCAACAAGTTTGAAAAATAAGTCACTTCTTTTTTAATTGATAACATCACACTCGGAAATCATTTCCCACAAACATTTAATTATCCTTGACCAACATGCATTTATTTTCCTCAGTCAGACTTTTGATGGAATATTTTTTTCCCTCCTGTGGACATCATTCATACTTGATATTATAACACTAAATGTACTAACAACTTCCTTGTATAAATGTTCATCATTTTCTAAATCCTTTTGAAGATATTCTTAATATTTAAAATCCTTGTAGAAATAGTAGTTGAACATGTAGCCAATTCCCAATTATCAAGGATTAGAGTAATCCTTTTGTTTATGTTGTATGAAACATATTTCCTAATAGTTGTCAAAAAACTTGTATAGCTATTTTCAGTCATGAACTCGATTCCGATGTATATTCTAAAGTATCAAGTGGCCTAACAATAGATATTGGTTGAGGAAACAAGGGTTTAGGAAGCATAACATCTTCTAATTATTTTATTCTCTTCTTCACCATTAAGTTCTCAATCTATTGCTCACTAATAGAATACTTCAGATCATCCCATGTGGCCTAATGGAATTCTAAAACTTTAGAGGGTTTTACTCCTACTATATCTATTTCAGATATCCACTTTTCTACAACTTTCTTATTCTACAATTTTTTGGAATTCTAGTTAAATGCAGCATGATGCAAGGTAACAGATTCTTCTTTGAAAACTATTGGATCTTGACAAGCCAATTCTTCGACTATTGTTATGTTTTCAATCAACTATTGTTTTTCCCAATCGGGCACTCCAGCCATAGCATCGACCTACATTTCTTGCGAAGTGACTTCACACTCTTCAACCTCTTGATTTTCCCTTTTCAATAGTATCCCTTTTCCTTTTTGCACTTCCCGAAACTATATGTGATTTTTCAATACCTTTTTTAGAGGATCCTTATCTCCTCCTTCACCAGCACTTCCGACAAGGGATTTCCTTTGTTCTTCATTATTACCATAAGTTTTTCTTTGAGTCATTGAAGAAATTTTTTTAGGAATATGGGGTGAGTTTGGGTCATTATTTGTTGTAGTTCACCATTTTTGTCTGTATTGATCTACTAACCAAAGTGTCGATATCATCTTGCAGGGGTAATTGGTGATTTTCAATGATATTTTCTTAAGGGTTTTAGTTATCCCCTCCTCCTTCATCCAATTGTAATGAATTAATAAAATATAACCTGTAACCAATCAGGTCAAAGCCTTCAAATTTATAAATTTCTCTCATTTTAAAGGAATTTTAATTAATCAATATGAATAACTTCAAAAATTGTATTCATATTTCTATGTATACATGAAAATTTATACATGTAAAAGCAATAATATGTTTAATACAACCTGAGTGGACCTAATGGTTAAGAATATGTGTTTCCTCTTAAGAGGTCACAAGTTCAAATCCATAGCGGGGTAGGGTATGTATACCTCCGTAGACTTTACCAGTCAAATCGTTGGGCGGAGGGGGGTCCCTTGTCCCACAAACAAGGAGGTCTCATACACCAATTTGATGTGGCTTGGTCATGACCTTGAAAATAGATTATTATTATTATTATTATTAATTGGTTTAAAGTGAATTTTTCAAAACATAAACTTGAAAGGTTATAGATTCAAAGATCATATTCATATTTCTATGTATACATGAAAGTTTATACATGTAAAAGCAATTATATGTTTAATACGTTTTTTAATTTTACTTGAAGATGACTTTAATCGGTTTAAAGTGAATTTTTCAAAACATAAGCTCAGAAGGTTATAAATTCAAAGCCACCTTTCATTCAAAAAAAAATTGGAAAATAAGACAAGTGCTCCACGAGATGAAATATTACTATCCTTCGAAGTGACAATAAACCTTAAAACTAATCAAATTTAATTCTTTCCTCGAAAACATTAAAAACTATAAATACAAATTTATTTACTAAATTTCTTTTTTTAATTATAAAAGATAAAAATGAATAAAGCTAATGAAAAGGATTGAGATCCCTTCATCATTTAAACTAAGGAAAAATTAATTTCATAATTAAGAGGCATGTTTCGAACTTTAATTATTGTAAGTATCAAATATTTAAAGTGATTTTTTCATATGGTCTTGGTTATGCTATCAAACCAAAAATAAATAATTTTTTGAACCAAATATTTATTTATAAACAAGGGAAATAGTTGTGATGTAGTTATTCCTTGCCTCGTTGAATAATTTGAGTTATTAAATGCCAAATTTGCAATTGATTTACATTAAAAAAAAAATAATTTTCATTTGAATTTAATCCCCATTTAATGATCTAAATATGGTCACTTTATCGTGACAATTGTAGAGGATAAATCAATTTACCTTTGTTTTGAAATTTGTGTGCTCCATAATATAAAGGAATATCTTCAAAGCTCCATGATGGACCAGAGAAGACCCCGTTTCCAGTTTGGATATTTCCCTCTCCATAATCGCTCTTATTGACAATGAAATCTTCTATTCTTTGAAATAAAGAGAAGGTAACATATAAAACATCTGCGTACTCTTTTAGACCAAAACTCTTTGCTGCATTGTTTGCACAATTAGACTCTTCCCAAACCTTGGGGCACTAGTCCACATGAGACAAGAAAAGTTGCAATATCCTGACCAACAATGAACCTACATCAACTTTTATGTAAATTAACACCATAATTTACACCATATGTGTAACACCCTGTTTTCCCCAGTCTGTAAAAATAACTATACTAGCCAAGTATTGTGGCAAACTCAGAAATGTGAATGTGTGATGTGAATGGACCTTCTGAAAAAGGTCGATGAATGTGAATAATATTATGAATATATATTGCAGGACTCCTGAGAGGGGGTATGCTGAAAAGAGACCATGATGGTTGGAGAAAGGTGGTGGAAGGAACCTGGAATGGTGGCATTAAATTCCACCGAAACCAATACCGTATTTGGACTTCACTGGCCCGGAGAACCAAGAGCGGCTTGCTAGCCCCGAATTAAATGACTCGTCAGGTTGGTAGGTAAAGGGCTCCTCATGAGTAATGAGGGATGGGGGTGAACCGCCCATCCATAGAGTCCTTAGACCTGACCACCACGAGGAAGATCATGCCACACGCAACCTCGCCGAAAGGAAAAAAGGCAAGAAGAGTGTGGGATCAAGGGGGCACACGTGAGGGAAAGAGGAAGAGGAGAACTCTCAAAAAATACAGAGTAAGTGATAGCAGAGAAGAATGAGAGTAACCTTCATTCTTAGTCACTGGAAAACATAGACACAGTCTCGCATCATCGTGGTCTCATCTCGGGGGTGGCTAGCGGTAAATCTGTTGGGAGTCGTTGAGCCTACGGTTGGGTGGAAATAAGCACCCCCTCAGTAGTTGCAATCACACCTGGTGTTATTTCTGATAAGTGTTTTTATATTTTGTATCTTGAAGTTTATATGTTGATATGTATGCTCATAGTCTATGCAATTTATGAATGGTTTGAGTAGAAGACTATATGTGTGGTGTTTTGACCAGAAATGGTGGTTGCATGCTTATAATAGAAAGACCACGTATGGATTATATTTTATAAATCGTTATTTATATGCATAACAATCTAATTCAGACTTCAAGTCTATTCTCAGGAAATCTATACCCTTATCCATCTTAGGTAATACCCTAGATAGATCTCCCCATAGAGACACCCTTCTTGGAAAGCTCACCAAGAACCTGGAAAAAGGATTTGAAGGCACAAGTCTTAGAAACCCTATACGAGGAAGAATGATCCTCTTGAAATCCTGAAATGAGAGTGTAAGGATAAGTATCGATCAACGGACGAGATCCTATCAGAAGATCTGCGGTCATTCACGACCGTTGGATTGGAGGAAGAAACAAGGGCGTTAAATGCCTTAACCCTTTTCCTTTATCTTCGTGAGTAGAAAATAAATCAGGACCGTAGATCCCTAAGGTCCATGGGAGTATCTGGACCATTGGTTTTTCCATGTCCATGGAGCAGCAGGAGAGTGCACGGTGCGGGACAGATCTGAACCATCAAATCTTAGTTAGAAAACCCGACAGTCGTTGGATCTATCAGGAGATGCATGAGGGTTAAGCCCTCGTGAACAGAGGCGAAAGTCCCAAAAGATGAGTTGGTATCGGGATTTTGGACTTCAGGATTTCGGAGGTCTCGTTGACAAGAGATCAGGACACTCCATGGGCGAAGTCCCGAAACAATCTGGACCGTCCATCCATGGAGGACACGTGGCGGAGATCGAGAGTCCATCAGTATTTCGAATACCAGGGATTCGAATTGACAGAGGATTTGACTCACTGGGGGTCGCAAGTCATGAAATCATGAAACGATGAGGATCGTCCATCTGAGGGAGGAAATGTGGTAGCAATCTAGGATTTCGGGAGAGTCCCGAAAGGAAGAGTCCATCAGGATTTCGCAAATCAGGAATTTGGGAGTCCCGTTGACAAGAGTTCGGCCTCTCATATTCATAAATCCTGAAAGAAATAGGATGGAGGCATTATGAGGAATGGTCACCTGGATCAGGGCATAGCCAGGAGGCCTAATGTGACAAAGGCCATTTTGGTAAATTGAAAATCGAGAATTCTGGAGTCTCGTTGACAAGAGGTCAGGCTCTCGTATTGATAAGTCGAAAGGGAATAAGACTGCAGTCTTAGGAGAGGTGGTCATATGGACCAAGGCATAGCCCAGGGGGCTAATTGTTGATCGAAGCTTCTTCGGCATTTCAACATTTCGGGGTTTGTAGAGTCGAAATACTCGACTCGCTTATACCGCTGAGTCAAGAAATGCGAAAAGGCGCCTAGTTGTTTGGCCTGTGATCATTATCAATGATCACATGGAGGTGGGAAAAAGGAAGAGCTAGCCTGTGCTAAGCCCCATAGAATTTCGGGGATTCTGTCCCTCGAGAAAAGGTGAAAAATTTATTAATCCATAGTGGGTGTGTGACAAATTGGTATCAGAGCATGGTTACAACACTTGGCCTGCTTGGGCTCATGAACAAGTTTTGCAAAAGCTCTGTTCGGAACACTCTTAAAAAGAGTATGATCCAGGTGGATATCGGTGACCACCCACCTTCTCCAACTGGCCCAAAACATGTTTCTGGCAATTTTGGTAATTTACTATTTTTAGCAGTTTTAACTTCCAGGGCCATTTTGAGGCCCTAAACGATGTTTTTTTGGGAAAACGGTGGAGCAACATGGATCATAGATCAATGTTGCTCCAGCCAAAAGTTGTAGTTCTCGGATAGATATTTCCAACGAGCTATCATACGCCTAAAACGGAGATCGTATGCAAAAGTTACGACCCCGGGA
>JZKD02S0906659.1:723935-739892 GCA_000966675.3 Picea glauca
GTCGGGTCCAAAAGAAATCCTATTTACGAGATTACTCCAGCTGAATGGAGTGTTACATGGTCTACCATAGAGGACTTCGAAGGGAATCATCTTTAAGGATGCTTGGTAGCCGTTGTTGTAGGCGAATTCTACCAGTGGCAAGTAGTCTTCCCACTTCTTGGGTTGATGCATTGCATGCATCCTTAACATATCTTCTAGTATTTGATTCACTCTTTTTGTCTTCCCGCCGGTTTGAGGGTGATAGGTGGTGTTAAACAACAACTTGGTCTCTAAACCAACCATCAGTGATTTCCAAAAGTTGGAAGTAAATTTCGTGTCTCTATCAGACACGATCTCTTTCGGCATACCATGCAGTCTGAATATCTCTTTCATGAATACCTGGGAGATATCAATTGCCTTGCAGGTCAACTTAATGGGGATGAAGTGAGTAGACTTGCTCAATTTATCCACCACCACTATAATGGCGTCATTATGTTTGGTTAAGGTTGGTAATCCAGTGATGAAATCCATGGAGATGGTTTCCCATTTCCATTCTGGGATTGGTAAAGGTTGCAATAATCCTGTTGGGTGTTGATGTTCTACTTTAACCTGTTGGCACTCTATGCATTTGGCTAGGTACTCGGCTATGTCTTTCTTCAATCCAGGCCAATAAAATTGTTTCCTGGTGGTAGTGATCCTTTTTTGGTATCCTGGATGACCCGAGTAGGGTCTTTTATGTATTTCATCCATAATGAACCTCTTCAAGTCGTCAGAATCTGGAATATAAAATCTGCTTCTATAAGTGAGCAGACCTCCTTCGGTCTTCTGGTAGCCTTCATATTTTACTCCAATAGGTTCTTGTTGTAGGTACATGGTCATGATCCGGATGAAGGGATCTGTTTCTTGTGCATTTCTGATTCTTTCCTTGACATCTCTCTCACAGGTGCTCACCACTGCCAGGTGAATTGTTTTCATACTTATGCTAAGGGCATCAGCCACCCTATTTTCCTTTCCTTTAATGTGTTTGATTTTGAAATCAAACTCGCTAAATAGGGCCATCCACTTAGCTTGTCTAGAATTGAGCTTTGGTTGATCAAACAAGTATCGCAATCCATAGTGATCTATCATAAGTACAAATTTTCTTCCCAGGAGGTAATGCCTCCACATTTTCAAGGCATGCACTATGGCAGCCAGTTCTATATCATGGGTCACATAGTTGACTTCATGCTTGTTCAATTTTCGGGATTCATAGCAGATCACACTTCCTTTCTGCATAAGGACTCCTCCGAGCCCTTCCTTATAGGCATCTATGCACATGAGGAAGTCAACTTCTGGATTGGCGATCTTTAGCACAGGCGCATGGGTCAATAGATGTTTCAGGGTTTGAAATCTTTCTTCACATTTCTGTGTCCACAGGAATTTTGTCCCCTTCTTCTAGAGGGTAGTGATTGGACAACCAATCTTGGAGAATCCTTTTATAAATCTCCTATAGTATCCTACTAATCCCATAAATGATTTGATGTCTGAAACATCCTTTGGGGTAGGCCATTCCATGATAGACCTGATTTTTTCAGGGTCTACCGCTACTCCTTCTTCGGAGAGAACATGGCCTAAGTAATGTATTTGCTTCTGGAAGAATTCACATTTGTTGAATTTGGCATAGAGTTGATGTTCTCTTAGCACTTGCAGCTCAAATCTAAGATGCTCTTCATGCTTTTTTCTGTTCTTGGAGTAAATTAATATATCGTCAATAAAGACAAGCACAAATTTGTCTAGGAACTTGCTGAGTACATTGTTCATCAAGCACATAAAAGTGGCAGGGGCATTGGTCAACCCAAATGGAACCACCACAAACTCATAGTGACCATATCTCATTCAAAAAGTAGTTTTATGGATGTCTTCACCCTGGATTCAGACTTGATGGTATCCCGACCTCAAATTAGTCTTTGAAAAAATAGACACACCCCCCAATTGATCGAACAGGTGTAACACCCTGTTTCCCCCAGTTTGTAAAAATAACTATACTGGCCAAGAACTATGGCAAACTCAAAAATGTGAATGGACCTTGTGAAAAAGGTCGATGAATGTGAATAATATTATATATATATATATATATATATATATATATATATATATATATATTGCAGGGCTTCTCAGGGGAGATATGCGGACTGATTCAAGACAACAATGTCCATTGCTTCTCTACACTAGGATAACTTCTTAGTACTGATTGTAATGTCCCTGATCCAAAACCATTCGTAATTATACATAGGTCGGTGAGTCGAGTGGTAACAAGTGTAAATGGACTGGTTCAGAGCCAAGCATAATGAATATTTTGAATTGTTTTGGCGAGAAGGATGAAAACTTGAAGCAGAACAAGTCGTGAGAGGTAGAGAGTTCTAATGGACCCAGTTGGGGGTCTATTGGACACAAGTGGGGGATCACCTTTCTTTGTGGGTGGACTTATCAACAAAATAGAACCTACAAACTAAGCACTACAGGCGGCGCTTTATCCTTTGTTGTTTTCTTGGGGTAACTATCAATCCTAGGAGGAGCCATTACAACCAATTTGTAGTCCTAGAGACCCTTTTTCCCCCTGTGGTGGAGGAGATTTTATCATTCTATATGAGACTCTCTTTCTCTATTGCATTTTTTCTTCTCTAGCCTTCATTGTGATTTTCAAGGCATTTCTTGTCTTCCTTTATCACTAGCTCACTTGGTTTCGAGACTATCTTTAGTATTTTCCTTGGTTTTAGAGCCTTTGCTTGGTTCCTTTATGGGGGGTTTCTTGGGGGGATCCCGTGTCTCTCTTTTGTCGTCTCTCTAATTGGAGGTATTCTCATTTCAAGTGCTCACCAGACTCATAGATTTGCATTTTCCCTTTGGACTCTCTTTTAAGTCTTTGACCGCTACAGTGCCTGGGTCCACCATTATATTCATTTGAGATGGAAATTGGTGTTGATCCTTTCCTAGAAGTCACCTCTTTAACCAACCTTGAGATGGAGACCATCTGGCAGAGGTATATTAGTCACAAGAATCCAGTCCTGATTGAAGTACATTCCTATCCTCTAGTTAAACACTATGTCTCTTCGGGGGTTGGCTCTTTCACATTGGATGTAAATGATGGTTCTTGTCATGATGACCTGCCATTTAGAGTGAATATTACACAGATTCAGGCCCCTGTCACTTGTAGTATAAACCCTTCTCTTCTAGGATAGATTTCAGCTCATTCCACTGAAGACCAAGTAAAGGAAAAGCTTGGAGTGTCGAGAGCTAGGGTTGCTCCTGCTCTTCCTCCACAGTCAGGCATTCAGAAGAAGGCATGGAAGACAAATACAAAAGTTAGGAAAATGATATTGGGGGATGATGTGGGTCTGGAGGATACCTGCAGAATAGCATTATGTGGACTAGTGGGGCGTCTTTCTTATGCATATCTGGCTACTAAGCCCTTCACTGATTGGATGGCCAGAACCTGTGTTCCTATTCTGGGTTACAAACAAGAACTCCATTTTCTTACTAAGGGGTGGATGGAGTCTGTTTGTAAAAGCCCAGACGATGCTACTCTTCTCTTCAACAGTTTTTGGGTTTTGGGTGGAAGTAGTCTAATGTTAAAAAGATGGAGTGTGGCCTTTGATCCACTGACTAAATACTTCCATGATAGACATATTTGGGTCTTACTACATGGGTTACCGATACATTTATGGAATGAGGGGGCTCTGAGGGAAATTAGAGAAGCCTTGGGTCAATTTATCTCTCTGGATGCTTCGTCTTTGGCTAGTTCAAATAGGAAAGTGGGGAGAGTCCTGGTGGCTATTGATATCCATGAAGGTTTACCAGAGCTCTTGGACATTGAGTGGAGAGGGAGGCACAAAAAGAAGAAGTTAGATTATCAGGAGATCCCCTTTAGATGTAGCAGGTGTCGTTGCACAGTACATCTTCGAAGAGATTGTAGAGGCCTAAAGTCTGATGAAAATTCTGAAGATTCTTTATTACGTGAAGACCCCGCGGACTACATGATTGAGGATGATTTCCCTCACGAAGTGGACTCCTACTCTGATCTTGGGAGGGGTTTACAAACTGGTCATGGTTCTTCTTTGGCTGGTAAGATAAATAATTTTTGTCCCTCACTCTTCTCATCTCTTAGTCATTGGGAAATAGATGCTCTCGAGAAGTCAACTTGGTTATTCAATAATACTACAAGTGAGAAGGGTGTGAAAAGAGAAAGCCATGGGTATTTTAGAGGATCCCATTTCCAAACCTTTCACTGAGCCAAAACTAGGGAGATCGTCATCTTCCCCTATATCTCCCCTCACTACTTCGATATCAACGGGCCCTAGTTTATCCTCTGGAAAAAAAAATCGGGAGCCGAAGCCGGAGGAGCCATCATTCTTGGCAATTATTAACCCCTTAATTTTGGCATATAGGGGTTCATTTAAAGCGACAAAGCTGCCAATATTTCAGGGGAAGAATGTATTTTCTCGGGATCCTCATTCAGGGGCCTCTAGTTCCATTTCATTTAAGGTTAAGGAGGAGAGAGATATAGTGAGGTCAAGAGGTCTTGGCTTAGAACTATCACCATTAAAAACTAGGAGTGGATGAAAGAATATGGCGCAAGGTCTCCCAAGGCCTTCAGCATCCATGGATCATTCAGACAGTAGGCCTCTTAGAGAATTGAATACCTTGGCGAGGTCTAAATAATGATGTTGATTTCTCTTAACATCAGAGGGATTGGAGGCACCCTCAAAGTGGCCTCGGTTCGATGAGTGTTGGATCAAACTCGTCCTGATATTCTGTTTTTTCAAGAAACTTTGGTTAGTGACGTGAGAGCTAGATGTTTTTTACAGGTGTTACGCCCCTCCTGGGTTTCTTGCTCTGTCAGTGTAGTGGGAAAGTCTAGAGGACTTTTAGCCACCTGGGATCCTTCTCTCTTTTTTTTAGAAGCTTTTCAGATTGTCATAGGAATTTTATTAACTGGAAGAAGCGTAGAAACAAATCATGAGTTGGATTTATTAAATATATATGGGCCTTGCCAGAACAGAATTACTTTTTGGAAATCAGTTGCTTCTAGTGGTATCTTAAGTATATCAAACTTGATCTTAGAAGGTGATCTAAATATTATTTTGGCTAAGGAAGAGGCTTGGGGAGGATCTGGGACTATAAAGAATATGGATGATTTTTTCAAAGCACTCTTCTAGATGAATAACTTAGTGGAAATTAAACGAGCAAAGTTAAAGCCTACCTGGAGGAATGGTCGGTCCAGACAGGATGTTATATCAAGGAGACTGGATAGAGTTCTAGTATCAGAGGCACTCATGTCAGTTGCTGGAAATTATTGATCATGGGTTGAGTACATGTTCATTTCTGACCATGCTCCTATTTTTTTTCAGATGGAGCAGCTCCCAGCATATAAGTGTTCTCCATTTAAGTTCAATGCAGATTGGTTGAATGAGAGTGAATTCATTGATATTATTCACAAGAATTGGAACGATACTATGTTTCTGCGGGAAGACAATAAACAAATGTGTTTTCTTTGGAAGTTATGGGTCATGAAAAAATTAACCAAGTTATGGTATAAAGAGAATCGATAAAAAAAGAGAACAAAATTGTTATTATTGGAAACAAATATAAAATATTTCACTGATCTATTATTGGCGGATCCTAACAGCATAGAGCACTTTTCATCCCTGAAACAGAGTGAAACAGAAAGGAATTTGATTTTAAAGTGTGAAGAGGAGATGTGGCAACTCCGTAGTAGAGAACTATGGCTTTCAAGCAGAGACATAAATACCATATATTTCCATAAAGTGGCTTCACACAACAAGACAAAAAAGTATGTGTGGGAGATATATTCAGGATCAAGCGAATTACTAACTAAACAGGATGCAATAAAAATTGAAGGAGCAACTTATTTTAAAGTTATTTACAAGAAGCTAGCATCAGTGAATATCAGTGAACAATGCATAGTTATGGAGCTATTTTCTCAGTGGGTTAGTGAAGAGGAGGCTACTGACTTGGTCTCCCCGATTACTTTGGAATAACTTCAAGGAGATATTGGTCAGTTCAAGAAGGAGAAGATCCCAGGCCCGGATGGATGGACCTCTGAATTTTTTATTTTCTTTTTCGATTTGCTCGAAGAGGATCTTCTGGCAATGGTTGAAGAGTCTAGAATTAAGGGAGCTATTCTGGGTGGCTTAAATTCTACTTTCCTAAACTTTATTCTGAAATCAGATCACCCTAGAACTTTTGATGAATTTCTCCCTATTTCTCTCTGTAATCTTTGTTATAAGATCATCTCCAAAGTAATTTCTAATTGGATAAAACTTGTGCTTTCCATATTTATTTCTCTGAAGCAGTTGGGATTTTTAAAAGGAAGATGTATTCAGAACATTATAGGGGCTGCCAGCAAAAGTATTCATAGCATAACAAAGAAGAAGATTAAATATCTTGTTTTAAATCTTGATTTGTGTAAAGCTTATGACTGTATTGACTGGTGTCAACTCGGATTGATTCTTCTCAAAGTGGGCTTGGGTATCCAATTAACAAATTGGATTATGTCTTGTGTAACTTCTCTGTCCTTCATTATCTTAGTAAATGGAGAACCTTCGGAATTATTCAGAAGTGAGAGGGCGTTTCATTAAGGCTTCCACTTTCCCCCCTACTATTCATTCTTATGATGGAGGGTCTCAACCTTTTATTGAAGAAATCCGCTACTGAAGGATTGATCTCAAGTATAATTTTTTCTAGAGTGACTAAATTTTTTCACTTGCTCTTTGTAGATGACGTTCTTATTATGTCAAAGGCAAGTCTTGTTGAGTGGAAGCAGATAAAAGCTATCATTGAGTTTTTTTGCAGTGCTACGGGACTCACAGTAAGTCAGCCAAAATCAATTGTTATTTATGAAGGTCTCAAAGCTTTCTACGTTCAAATCTCTCCTTGCATTTTCTTTCAACAAACTTTCAGAGGGTTTCAAGTATTTGGGGTATTACTTAAAGAGTGGTCCAAGCCAAGCATCGGACTAGGGCTGTCTAGTTACAAAGTTTTCTCAGAAAATTTTGGGTTGGTATAACTAGTGGCTCTCCTTAGGAGGAAGATACATTCTCATTATATCTATCCTGGAAGGACAACTAGTTTTCTGGATGTCTCTAGAATCCTTGCCTCACTCTATCCTCAATAAGATACGTAAATTGATTTTTCATTACTTATGGAATGGTCGGTCAGACTCTTATTAGTATCACCTATGCAGATGGGATCTTCTCGCTAGAACAAAAAAAAATGGGGGGTGGGGGTTTCGTAACCTCTATCATTTCAATTTAGACCTTAACGTTGCAACTCTTTGGAGACTTCTAACGCATCAACACATCTGGCATCAGATTGTTAAGGAAAAGTATTTAAAAACTTCTTCTCTTGAAAATTGGCTCAGATAGCCTCAACACAATGAGGCCAGGGGATGTGCGTCTTATCGCCATAGGCATAGACATGATACTTGGCATGGGGGATCAAGCTCAACTCAGTTTGGAACTTGTGCAAACTTTAAGAGACAACCAAATAATTACATTATCCCAAGCCACAACCTTTGTAAATCTGATTACCTTGACAGAAGTTTGGAAAACCATCGCTGATTTGAATTTGACAGGTGCTCACGCGACTGAGCGGAGTACATTCATTACTGAGTTGAATAAATTAGGAGTAATTTTGAGGGGGGACCAAGCTAATTTTATTATTTGGTCTGGAGGGGACAGTTCAGGTGTTCTTTCTGTTAAAAACTGCTATGATTCTCTCATTTCCACCTTCAATTTTCTTGTCAGCCAAGGTTGGAAAGCAAGTTTGTGGAAGAGAAAAGTTCAACAGAAGATTATTCGTTTCTTCTAGTTGGCAGTGGAGAACAAGTTACTCACATGGGACAACCTACAGTCAAAAGGTTGGATCAGTCCAGGTTGTTTTCTTGTGTGCAAGAATCATGATGAATACATTCCACATCTCTTTATTCATTGCCCATTTTCAAAGGAGGTATGGTCCCATTGTTTGCAGATGCTAAATTTGAGATCCCAGTGGTATAGAAATACTCTCAATGAGTGTATGGACAAGTGGAACAATATGCCAAAAAATTCAAAAAACTCACTTTGCTAGTTTGTTGTCACATTTGGTCGGTTTGTAACAGAATCCTCTTTGAAGGAAAGAACCCATTAGCAAGGGTGACTGCCCACTTGGCCTTGGGTGCTCTTGGAAATGTATTCGTGAATGAAAAAGATTAGAATTTAAGATTAAATTCTATAATTAGGTTGAATGGTTGCTCAATGGCCTTTTTTGATGGAGCGTCGAAGGCAGGTGGCACAAATTGTGGGGCAGGTGGTGTTATTAAGTCATGTTCATCGAAGGAATATAGATGGTTTTTAAATTGTGGGTCAGGAACAAACACCAAAGCGGAGCTGATGGGAGTGTGGGATGATCTTTTTATTGCCAAGAATTTAGAGATCAATGATATTCAATTATTCATTGATTCAAAAGTAATAATTGACTAGTTAAAAAAAAAAAGCAAACCTCTGGGCCATAAATATTGAAGGATGGAAAAGTAAAATTAATGATTTTGCCTCCACCTTTAGGATTATTCACTTTTAGCACATTTACAGAGAGAAAAATGTGGAGGCATATCTTTTATCCAAGAAATCCTTGACGATGGTGAGTGGAAGACTTTTTTATCATTCATGGGACGGAGCTATTGCTAGATATGTCTAGCATTTTGATATTTTCTAACTGCATATGTTGAGTGGGGTTTCTCTGTATTGTTTAGAACAGGGTTGTGATGTTTAGTGCTTTGGATGAGATTTTTTGTTTTGTATTGATTATGATGGTCATTGTTTGGAGGACCTATCTCATCTCTCTTTTAGAGAGTTTGGTAGACATTTCGTCCATTGGAACTGGCATTGTTTGTCGGGGTTTGTATGAAAAATTATATTATTAATATAATTAGTGTGAATTTTCTGCAGGAAAAAAAGTGTAAATGTATTGTGTATATATATATAGGCTAGTGAGTCATTGACACCTGGTTATGGTGTTTCCTACATCAGGGTAAGTGCGCAGAGAAAATTTATAAAGATAAGGTGTGCACATGGCACTTTGTTGCATGCACTTGGGTTAGTGCGTGGTAATGACCTCAAAGTGTGCAGTATTGAGTTGTGTGTGTGTGTGTGTGTGTTTGTGTGTCTATGTGTGTGTGTGTGATTATTTATGTTTTGAGGCCGGAGAGCATGTATGATTATGAGGCTGGTGAGCCTGGACGTAGATAGTCCAGTACACCTATCCATGTAAATATAATCATGTTTATTAATATAATATTGCATCTCTATGCAATGACTGACTCAGACGAAAAGAGATGGGGGGCCTACTCCACCAAAAAAAGGGAAAAAGGGGGTGAGTCATAAGTCTTAGGAAATATCGTATAATATTTCCGGGAAAAGTGTAAAATTCATATATATTATTTTATCCTAAGTTCTCGAGGATAGGGAGTTGGTCACCAAGTGGCTTATAGCTACTTTTGGAAGTGACAAGTGTAAAATAGAAGGCATGCAATATATATTGTTGTCCTTAGTGTATTTTGGGCATCATTGCATTATTATTCATGTTGCAAGCTCTCGTGTGCATAAGTGGGTTGGATTGTATGGAAAATATGATTATTACCTTATCTACAAAAAGAAGCTTGTAGGGAGTTGTGGGGTTGTATCCATAGTTTTATTGTCGAAGTGTTGGGTTGACAGACAATGAGTGGTCTCTCTAGGTGAGATACTGGTTGTTGTGGAGTGGTTGTCAGACCCATGGGAATATTCCCCAGGTGAGATTTTGTTGGGAGTTGTTCCTTGGTGCGTTGAGCATTAGTCACAAGGTCTAGAAACTTCATGTATGACTTGTTGGTAACCTTGGGAAGGGAAGTGGGGTAGTCGAAGGATTGTTGAGAAGAGAAGGGCCACACTTCCTTGGGTATGACAAGTGCGTGGGGGATGAGGGAATGTGGGATATTTTCAATAGTGGCACTTAGGACTGAGAAATGTTGTTGAGTTTTGGACCATAAATTGTCTCTAGGACCCTTTTTCCCTGGTGGAGTTATGCCCTAGCTCATGGATGACCTGTTACTGAAAGATTATGAGTAACAACAACTATGGCTAGGAGGAACATCTGAGTCAAGGTTGTAGTTGGTGACTTTATTAAAAAGATAAGTGTTCTCTATCTGCTTGTCTTCTTTACTATGTGCATATTTGACTATGATTGACATGGGTTAATTATTGTATGTCTATTGCATATATGTATTTGTTTTTATTTAGTTTAATGTTTCTTGCGAATATAAGTATGGTATTTTTAGCCTTTAACTGTAATTGTGCATGAGTATATCAGTTGATGGTAACCTTTCATGTTAAGTTTAACCTTGTGATTTTGGTTATGAGTCATCAAGAAGTGGATTGAGTGATCGTGTGTGCAAGTTCGTAACCTGTGTGCTTCAAGAGGATGGAATGTATGTGTGTGTTTAAGAAATAGACCTCACATAGAGTGAAATCAGAAGTGGCGCATGATGCCTAGATGGATGTGTGTGCAGTTATGTTGTGCGATTAATATGTTGGTGTGTGCAGTTAGTGAGTTACTTCCGCTGCATAAGACTATGTTAAAAAGATAATGATGCTTCCACTATTATAAGTTGTGTGGAGCGACTCAAGCTTGGTGTGAGCTTGTGACTTTAAGTGAAACTACGTGGGCTTGTGTAAGACTAGGATCTGTGTAGTGAAACTTCAAAGTACATTGCTCAGTAGTATGTTGCGAATGTTATTGTTTGATTACATAATTTGAGGTTTGTTACGCGGCCCGGTCTAGGGTGGTTGGGAATGTTACAAAGTGGTATCAGAGAAGTTGGTTCAACACTGGACTCATATGGACCATAGACTAACATGAAACGATGTGTGCGTTAAGAATTGGTGTCGTGTAGTGCAAATTTTGGTTTGTGAGGAAAATCATTGGTCTATGGTATAGAATTGTGATGCACACAATGTTTGTGATGCACGGTTGTGCACACTAGAGTTTAGGATGTTAAAATCATCCAAGAAGTACAAGGAAAGGATTTTGAAAAAGAGTTTTCATGTATTTGTTGCATGAAATCACCCAACAAATCTTGTTGTTTGCACATTTTTCATAATTATCAATGACTAGAGAAGGACAAAGTCAGTTAAAAATGTTAAAAGCATGGATAATGTGCAGAGGACCTACAGTCCTAATGATGAGGAGTTCAGAAATTTGTATGTCAAATTGGGTACTGAGGGTACAAAATCTAAGGAAGAGTGCATGAATTTAGCTAAAATTGTAAAGTATTACAAAAAGATGTCCAAAGCCATAATGATGATAATGAAAGGCTTATGAGATCCAAGGCACAACCAGATGACTTCAATGTCAAATTGATGTAGAGTCTAGATATAATATAGAATAAGATGGATAAGGAGATAGAGTCAAGTAGGTCAAGAAGTTGCAAGTCTCATGATGAGAAAAGAATAGAAGAAAGAGTTGTTGGTAAGCATTCTTCCAAGAAAGTGTGCAGTAGTTCAAGTCCCTCTCCTATCGAAAAGAAAACGAGAAGGACTGGGGTGGATGAGTTGTTGGAGTTACTTCACACACACCTAGGATTTCTTTTTCCTAAGTTTTTTTCTATTTTTATTAGTCATTATTCAATCTCCTATATTTTAGGAAGAATATTCCTCTGGGGAGAATATTCTCTTCAGTTTTCACTTCAGTTTTATCATTTGAGTAGAGTCTAGATGCTACATTGGGATTATTACCATGTAGCCTTGGGATCATCACCAACTAATGCACATTTTCCTTGGGATCATCACCATACTAGAGCATTACCCATGATTCCCCGATCTCCTCCTCACTTCACTTTGTTTCAGTTAGTTAACTGAAGACTGATAGACTAGTTAATGCAGCTAGGTAGCATTTCACTCCCGTAACTACTCGAGAGACTAGACTAGGTGGCAATTTACTCTCATAATTGTTGGTGTGTGTCCAGCTCACTCTAGACCACCATTATGGCGCATTTGATTCTCCTCCAATGTGCATTGGTTGAGTTATACAAACTATATCATGTGTAAATTATCAATTCATTCATTTGGTTAATGAAAATTCTTCCATTTTTTCTCTCCTGCTTCTCTATTATTCTATTTTCTTTGCAACCGTGTATGTCAATTCTTAGCTAGATCTATTCTATACAGGTTCAACACAGTTACATGGTATTAGAACCGATGAACTTAGGACTGCTAGGAAAAATACACACCAAATTATTTTTTGCAGGTACTGAAGATTGAAGACAGAGGAAAAATGGAATTTTCAAAAGAATTCATTCTTACACTTTAAAATTACTTTGCATGGAAGGATAATATGATCATGCATATTCAAAGCATAGGATTATACAGGTTAACCATGAACACAAAAATAGAACCAACATCAGCCATAGAAAAATCCAAGTATCTAAATCAAATGGATAAAGCATTCGTAACAATTTGCAGTCTCATTTCTTCTAATCTCCTCTTTCACATATCTTTCTGTAAAACCCCCAATGAAGCCTGAACCACCATGGAATGGATTTTTGGAAAATAGGATGAGATGAGGGGTCACATGCTCAAAGTGGAATTGCTCACATTAGATGAGATGAGGAGTCACAATATCCAAGATTTCTTTACAAAATATAAGGATTTGTGGTCGCAACTCAAGGCTTGTGGGGTTGTATCCACATTCCATTCAGTTAGATTCACCTCTAGAGCAACTTTGAATATTCCTTCTCTTGAGGAATTTAACAAATCTCTGACACAAGAGCAGACCAAGCTCATCAACATGGGAAAAATCAAAGGCCCAAAGGTGCATGCACTCACTGTGCAAGATGGAAGAAGTCATCAATATCAAAAATATAAAGATAAATATAAAATTAAATCTCATACAAATCTAAAGAAGGAAGGGTACTCAAAACCCTTCAAGGATTCTTCTGGATCCAAAGGTGGAAAGGGAAGAAAAGGAGAGAAATGCACATACTTCCATAAAGGATTCCATCAAGAATCTACATGTATGCAGAAACAGATAGATCTAATGACTCAAATACTTCAGCAAAACAACCATGGAGATCGCATCCTTGAGGGTGAGAAGAAGAAGAAGCCAGAATATTAGAATCCCAAGAAAGGTAATTCTAGCCATGTTGTGATTTCCATCAAGTCCTCTCCCTATGCTTGGATCGTAGATTCAGGAACATCACACCACATGGATTCCAAAAAACTAGTTCATTCTTCATTGAATGCATGTAAAGGTCCTCCCATTCTGATTGGGGACAAATCTCCAGTCGAGGTCACCGGAAAATGAAGGATTGAACTCACCAACAAAGCTTCGAGAATGTGTTGCACGTAAGGGATGTGTTCTTGGAAAACACCCTCAAGAGAAATTAGACAAAGGAAAGACTTGGAGAACTTCCTCTCCTTTATATCTGATCCATAGTGACCTCATGGGCCCTTTTCCATATCCATCAATCAGCAAATCAAGGTACGTGCTTATTTTTGTTGATGATTTCTCACGCTTCACATGGATTTTCTTTCTCAGGAAAAAATCAGTGGTCTTTCAACACCTCAAAGATTTCAAAGCTCTGGTTGAGACATAGTCAGGAAAGAAAATCAAAATCCTATGAATTGATAATGGGGGAGAGTATGTCAACCATGAGATCCAAAATATTTGTCATGAGGCAGGGATTCAGCTGCAGCACACAGTTCCCTATACTCTGCAGCAAAATGAAGTTTCTGAGAGGAAAAACAGATCTCTAAAAGAGATGGCATCTTGCATGCCACATGCAAAGTCACTTCCACAGATATTATGGGCCAAAGCACTTAATCGTGCAACCTACATCCAAAATAGATCTCCCCATAGATATATCAAGGATAAGACCCCCTATGAGGCTTGGAGCGTCTTCAAACCGGAAGTGACCCACTTTCATATTTTTGGTTCACGTGCATGGGCTCGAATTCCCTCTAAAAAGAGGAAGGCACTTGATCCACAGAACACAGAGTCTATATTTGTTGGATACCCCAATAGTGTGAAGGGATACATATTCATTGATCTTTCCTCGGACCGGGTCATCATTGAGCGAAGTTTCGAATTCGAGGAAAGTGTCTCGCATGTACCTCAACAGTCACATGCATACACCTTTGTTATTCCACTTGTCAGAGATTATTAGCATGCACATGCTGACTATTATTTAGATGAGATTTATGATTTAGACGATTCAAATGACCTATATACAAAGTCAATACATTCATATGTAGAGTCAGTGCATCCAAATGCAAATGCAGAGCCAAAGTAGAGGCCCAAGTGGGCCTAGACTACTCTTCAGGATGCATGGGATCTTTTTGGTGATCCAGGTGATACTAGGAGGAATCTATCTGATTTTGAGGAGCCTCCTCTTGCACTCACCGCCACTCAACCATTTCCACCTAGGCATCTTTTCTTGGTTCATTCTTTAGATCCATGGTCTTATGGCGAGGCTATTGGAAAACCCTTTTGGGAATATTCCATGTAGGAGGATTACAACTCCCTCCTCGAGAACCAGACTTGGGATTTGGTTCCCCTTCCTTCTACAAGGAAACTTGTTAGGTGCAGATGGGTATACAGGACCAAGAGCACAGTGGATGGACAAACTAGCATATACAAAGACAAGATATTTTCCAAAGGCTTTCAGCAGGTGCATGGCATTGACTATGATGAGACCTTCACTCCAGTAGTGAATATGGATTCCATACGATTAGAACTTGCCATTGAGGCAACCAAGGGATGGGAAGTCCATCAGATGGATGTGAAGAATGCATTTATTCATGGTGATATCTTTGAGGATATCTATATGGAGTATCCCCAAGGATTTATATAGGATTCATCTTTGGTCTGTCGACTGAAGAAGTCTCTTTATGGCCTCAAGCAGGCTTCAAGGGCATGGTATGCCAATATGGACTCCTACCTATTGTCACATAACTTTGTACATTATAAGTCAGACCTAAACGTTTACATGCTCAATATGATTGACTCACTTCTACTCCTAGTTTTGTATGTTGATGATTTTCTAATCACTTGTTGCTCGACTTCAACAATTGTTGCAGTCAAGAGGATTCTGCACAACAGGTTCTTGATGATTAATATGGGTTTGCTACACTTCTTCCTTGGAATCAAGATCAATCAGGATGCATCATACATCAAATTGTCTCAGGCCAAGTATGCACAAGATATCCTTGAGATATTTCACATGACAGAATGCAAGTCTTCCCCAACTCCATTCCTATCAAGATTCAAACTTGATAATGGAAGGGACACTCCACTGGCTGACATCACACTGTACAAACAACTAGTGGCTAGATTTTTGTATCTCACACACTCCAGACCATACCTCTCCTATGCAGTTGGCACAGTTTCTAGGTTCATGCAGGAGTCACCTGAGCTACATTGGAAGGTTGCAAAGCATATCCTTCGATACGTACAGGGCACCATCACCTTTGGGATTCATTATGCAACAAACTCTACATTGGACCTCATCAGTTTCACTGATTCTACCTGAGATGGTGATAGCACTGATCGCAAGTCCACATCTGGTTACTCACTCAGTCTTGGTTCCACGCTTATATGTTGGTCGAGCAAGAAGCATGTTGTTATTGATCTATCTTCAGCCAAGGCAGAGTATATAGGGGTATTTAACATAACCATCCAAGCTATGTGGCTACAACATTTTCTCACTGAGTTGGGCATTTATTTTCATCATTTGATCGTCATCTAGTGTGAAAACTAGAGCACTCTGAATTTTTGCAAAGATCCAGTTCAGAGGCAGCAGATGAAGCACATCAAGATCCACATACACTACATATGGTACTTAGTGCACGAGGGGATCATCAGCTTGTATTTTTTTCCTTCAACAGAATAGGCTGCAGACATCTTCAC
>JZKD02S0906659.1:776266-794785 GCA_000966675.3 Picea glauca
TCAGCCATCGATCTGGGCTCTCTGATCGTGGACGTTGGGGAGGTGCGCGCTCGATTCCGAACCCCCCCATCCACTTAAAGGTAGAATGGTGGGGGGGCTCCGGAATATACTCCCGATCATAGATCCAGGCACGTAGATCCTCACCGCTCAGATCTACTCGCTGCTTAACCACAGGCGCATTCGTGCCCCGAACTTAGGGTAAGTGGGTTCTTACCCACCTCTTCACATTTTTCCCCCTTTACAAGAAATGTTGCTAACATTAGGCTCCATGGGGGATAGTGTTGTCCCTGTGATGCTCTAAGAACTCATTCTGCAGCTTCAGTGCCTTGTTGTTGGGCTATGGAGTCATTTACTAAGCCGAAAATAGAAAACAATATTTACAAAAATAGAGGAGTCATCTCCAGCTCAGAAAAATACATTTTTTCAAGAAATGTCCATTAACCGGGCCATTAAAAACTTCTTTTCTTTCCAAATCCTGCAACTTGTAAGTGTTGTTTGAGAATACTTCAGATATTTTGAAAGGCCCAATCCAGAGGGCATAAAACTTATTGTGTTTGCCTCTATCCTGCCTGGATGCATCCCACTTGAGCACCAGATCACCCATCTCAAAATCTTTCTTCCTTCTTTTCCTGTCAAAGGCTTGCTTGATCTTCTACTGATGACTGTAGGCTCTGTTCATTACCTACTCCCTGATCTGCTTCACTTCCACCATTTGATGAATTCTCCTAACCATATGGTCTGGTTCTCCTTCAAGGTCCTGAAAGAATTTCACCACAGATAAAGCGAGTTGAGTAGGAAAAACAACATTTGTCCCATAAACAAGTTGGAAAGGTGAGGTGTTCAGGGACCTCTTTGTGGTCACTCAATCATCCCATAGAGAAAATTTGAGTTTTGAATCCCAGGCCCTTTTATTTTCTTCCAATAATATTTTAATGAGCTTGATCATGCCTTTATTAGAAGACTCTATCGGTCCATTTCCTTGAGGATAATAGGGAGTGGAGTGAACTAGTGAAATCTCAAACTGTTCACAGAACTTAACGAGAGGCCCAAACTTGAAAGAGGTGGAATTATCGGTGACAATTCTGCGAGGGCATCCAAATCTAGCTATGATGTCCTCCAGAAAACTGATAATTACTTTGTGAGAAGTACTCCTGATGGGGGAAGTTTCTATCCACTTGGTGAAATAGTATGTCACAGTTAGGATCCATCTGTGTTGGTCGCTTGAGGGAGGATGAATTTCTCTAATGAAGTCCAATCCCCACTGTTGAAAGGGTGCCGAAACTACTACAAGCTTTAGTGGCAAAGATTTGAGCTGCTGCTTTCCTGAAAACTTTTGGCACTTGATGCAAGCTATGATTCCTCTACAGACATCATCGAACAAAGTGGGCCAGTAATACCCAACCCTGAGGATGTTGTGAGACGTGGTCTTCCACAAATGATGACCCCCACAAAGGCCACTATGGAAATCAAACATAACTTTTTGGGCTTCTTGTGGATTCAAGCACTTTAAAAATATCCCTAGAGGGTCTTTCTAGTATAAAGTTCGGTCAATGAGGCAATATCTGACCACCTTGAGCTTTAAATCTCTTGCCTTTCTCTTTCCCATTCCATCAGGAGGAATCAATTCTTGCAGAAAATACAAAATATCTATGTACCAAGTGCATTCTACTAGTGATAAGTCACCCTGAGAACTCTTGTTGGATGACTCAGCTTGCTAACTTTTTGAACAGGCGTTGATGAAGCTAATCCCCAAGGCTTCGCAATTGGATTCAACCAGCATCTTGGCTAAACCCTGCCCCTTTATCAACTTGGTGGGCTTAATCTCCAGATCAAACTCCACGATCTTGGCAATCCATTTACCTCTTCTCCCATCTATGTCAGGCTATATAAGAATGTCCTTCACAGAGGCTGAACGAACGTATGCAGTGACCCTTGAGTGCAAGACATAGACTTTGAAATCCTTGAGAGCTTTCACCAAGACATAGGCCTGCTTCTCCATGATCTCATACCGGATCTCTGTATCTCTCAATACCTTGCTAAAGAACGAAATGGGTTGTTCTCACCCTTCCTCATTTTTCTGCAACAAGACCGTTGCTACTGTATCAAAAGAAGCAAAAGAAAAAATCAGGAAATCCTTGGAAAAATTAGGACTGATCAGCACAGGTGCCTCAGTCAATGCCTTCTTTATTTGGATAAAATATACCCTCAGTTCAGCATTCCATTTAACTCCATTTTATTTCTTGAGCATGGTTGTGATTTTTTTCACCATCTCAGCGAAATTCGAGACAAACCTCCTCAGAAATTTAATCTTCCCTAAAAAATCTTGAACTTCCTTTCTAGACCGGGGAAGTGACAGTGTCTGAATTGCTTCTACCCTACGGGGATCAATTCTTACTCCTTCTGCTGATACTATGATCTAATAGTTTCCCCTCCTTCATAGCAAACAAAGATTTCTTAGGGTTTAAGGATAGGCCAAACCTCTGACACTTCAAAAAATATTTTCTCAGATGACAGCAGTGCTCTTTGTTAGACCTGGAGAAGACTGTTATGTCATTCAGATAGATCACCACAAACTAATATTTCTCCCCAATGAAGGCTATATCCATGGCTCGTTGAAATGTTTCTCCTGCATTCATCAATCCAAAATGCATTTTGGCATACATGAATGTGTCCCAAGGAGTGGTGAAGGTCGTTTTTTCTCTATCCTCGGGCATGACTGATATCTGGTTATAACCAAAGAAACCATCAATCATGGATATCCTAGATGCACCAGTTACCCTCTGCAATATGTGATTCATGTTGGGCAGGGGATAATTATCTTTCCTTGAGCTTCTGTTCAAGTTCCTGAAATCAACACAGAGTCTAATTTCTCCACTTTTCTTCCTCACCAGGACCAAATTGGCCACCCATTTGGAGTATCTCAAGGGAACAATGATTCAGGCATCTAGCAACTTTTTCACCTCTCTTTCCATGACAGCCAGCAACACAATATTTATCTGTCTTAGATTTTTCCTAAATGGTTTGGCTTCTTCCTTTAGTGGGATCTTGTGTTCAATGATAGATGTGTCATATGTCTTGAGGTCTTCATAGGCCCATGAAAACACATCAGTGAATTCCTTTAATAACTCAGTATATTCCACCCTCTATTCATTGGTCAGAATGCTTGACAAATTAACGAACTTAGGCTCTTCTTGTGTGCCAATGTTGCATTCAGATAAATCAACATCTCCTCCCGAAACATTACCTTTTACTGCCACATCATTCCCATCGAACAGTCTTTCTAAAGGGACTAGTCCCCTTGGAATGTGATTGCTGGGCAACTGGACAATATGGTGATTAACAATTTTATTTAAGAATACCTCAGAGTGAGGGTCTCCTTCGGGATCAGGGTCTTGATCAATGTGCAATGCAGAAAACTCATCGACAGACTGAAGAAATTTTTTTATTTCAAGATCGTCTTCGAATACCTTCCATTGCTTTACATTGTCTAGTATGGATAGCCTATATCTTATCTCGACCCCACATGTGATCTTCGGTGGCAGATGGATTTTGAGTAGACTAGCTGAGACAACTAAGGAATCGACCGAAGTATTATCCTCCCTTGGGACAAAATAAATGTTGAAAGCTGAGAAGAAATTATCAATTAAGTCCCATACCTCGTTTCTGTAACTTCTGAGCCAAGGATTCTTGGCCCGATAAACATTCCTGACCTGTTGGATTATCAATTTAGCATCTCCAAACACTGCCATCTCCCTTCTTTCCATTTCTTTTGCAGCCCTCATACCCAGAACAAGAGCTTCGTATTCTGCCACATTGTTGGTGGTTTCAAATTCCATCTTGTATGACAGGGACATGGTCTCTTAACAAGTCGATATGAAAACTACTCCAGCACCAACGCCTATAATGGAAGAAGCTCCATCAAAGAACATCTTCCAAACAAAGGTGGTCAAAGGAGGTATCTCCTGATTAAGAATGGGTTGCTTTCTAATTTGTAAAGGGGCATAAGGAGTTTCAGTGACCTACAACAAACTAGACCCCAAATCAGTGTCAAGTGCAAAGATGGGATGATTGGTGGGGTTTGCTTCATCACTGACAATATAGGCTAGCTGAGCTTCTCTGTACAACCTCCTGTGTTCCCCTCCAAAGACTAGAATGGTGGCATATGTGAGATCCATCTGTAATGTTCCTCCAAGTCTTTTAATCCAAGACCTAGACAATAGCATGCCAAACTTGGGGGGAACATCAGCTACCACAATGTCCATGACCACACTCTTCATTGGCAGCTGGAATAAAGAGACCGCCAAGTCTTTTATGACTCCAAGACATTTCACCCTCCTTGAATAAAAAGAGTACAAATCATGATAAGCCTTTGTCACTTCCAGTCCCAACTCTTCCATGACTATTTTGGGAATAATGTTGTGGGAAGCTCCTGAATCCATGAGGCAATTATGCAACACTTTATCATGTATGTTCAGGGAGGTGTAGAAGGGAGGGGATGAATCATCTCTGTCTTCCACCATGGGACCTAGGATGACTACCGGATTTTCATCTTGAAGGTTCACTGAGTTAGAGGAAGGCTGGGCGGACTCATATTGTAGCAGTTTGGAGAGGGACCTTTTGAAGTCTTCATTTTTAACTAGCCCTGAGAGGGGGACAAGAATTATGATCTTTTGAATTTCATGCTCAAAATTAAAGGAGGAAATAGGCTTAGGATCTTCCCTTACCTCAAAGATAGGTTCTTTGACTGTTGGCGAAGAATTCTGAGTTTTATTTTCTTTAGTAGTGGTTGTTGCGGATTTAGTAGGCCTTTCTGCTATGAGGGGCTGATCTTGGCCGTCAAAGTTTCCTTCTTTCTTCTTTGACCTGAGAGGGTATCTACTATAGGTGTTGTTGGCCTTTTCTCCTTTACCTAACTCATTGATTTGAATGTTCATAAGGGATTCTTCATATGCAGACTGAGTCAAATGGGGAAAAGGGGAAGTTTCTTCAATATAGTGAATTTCAGGGTCAATCTCATCTATCTCCTCTCCTTCTTCATGAGAAACTAGGTTATTTTAGAGGGGGGGGTTGAATCCTTTGATATTCTCTATCCTTCCCCCTTTGTTCCCTTGGGAAATCCTGAGGCACATTGTTATTAGGTCCCCTAAAACCTCTACTATCATCATTCTGGGCATTTCTGTACATGGGTTTCCCTTCTAACTCCCACCTTTTCATCCTGGCAGAAAGTGATTTTAGCACTCTAGTTGTCTCATCTATCTGAAGGGGCAGCGGAGAGGAACTAGATGGGGAGGCTTCATGCCTCTTCCTAGATATGTTTCTATCAGCAGTGTTCCTGAGTCGGTCAACAACCAATATGTTAGATTCTACCTCCACGGCTGCATCCTGCATGTGGGCCAGAGTAGTGGCTCTTCTTTCCCTCAACAGGAGGCAGAAATTGGGATCAAAGGAGCTAGCATAAGTGATCTTTGCAGAGGCTTAGGAGGGTTTTATCTTAGCAGGTATTTTATTGTACATTTTATTGAATCTCTTGGAGAAGTCAGAGACAGACTCTCCTTCTTTTCTCTTCAAAGACCCAAACTCTGTCATGTAATACATAAAGTATTTTTTATCTCCACACTGTCTCAAAAAGGCATTATCCAAAGCTTTGATCCCATCAATATATTTAGGAGGTAGGGCCTTAAACCATTTTCTAGCCTCGCCTTGAAGACTATGGACAAAAATCCTCATCCATATGTCTACATGCATGATAAAATTATCATCTATAAAACTGTAAAAGGATTCTAGGTGTTCTTCTGCAGTTATGTCCCCCTCTCCTGTAAACTTGGGCAGCTGCTTGAGGTAACCATCTGCTGGGAGGGCATTGACAGTTTGAGGTAACACAAGGGGAGCATACCTAACAGCTATAATAGCCTCCATTCTGGTCATATGGGGGATTTACTCCTGCCATGGGAATATTAAGTGGAGGATAACTCGGAGGAGAAGGGGTGTGAATAGAGGATACCGCAAATGAGCTTCCTAGAGGAAAGGGAAACAATGGGGAATACAAAGAGAGAGATAAGGGACATGAATGGGCAGACGCTCCTCTCTATGCAGTAATAGTAACAAGAGGAGGGGTGGTGAAATCTTCTAAGGTCTGGGGTCTGCACCAAGGTACAACTTCAGGGGAGAGGGGAGTGACAAGGATTTCTCCTTCTAATGCTAGACCAGGAGGGGAAAACTCAGCAGGAACACTCCCAAAATTCAGAAAACGGTAAACCTCAGAAACAGGTTTTCTAGGAAGCTGAGAATAAGAAAATGGAGTTTTTATGGAAGGAGGTGGTGAATTACCTGGTTCAGTGGTGAAGTTTTCTCCTTGAGAGGCCTTCCCTTTTCTGATGATCACCTCTAAATCCACTTCAGGCGTGGCTAGAGGCAACTGAGGATGGGACCTCATGTGTCTGCCACTAGAAGCCACAACTAATCACAACAGGTTCGCCACAGTGGATTCATCACAATGGAGTCGCTAGGTGCACAGTATCAATCTTCAAGGGCTCTGATGCCTGATGCACCTTCAGAATCAGAAGCTCAATGTCGGTCAATCCCAGGGAAGATTTTCAACTTCGTCCCCAGCAACGGTGCCATAAATGTTGGCAACAGAAGTCACTCCTAGATTGCAACAGGAGCAGAGCCCGACTCCCATCAGTTTATGTCATGATTTGTTTATAAAAGGGGTGATCAAATGGAAGTTAACTCAAAACAATATTTTTCTAACTATGAAACTAGGCCAAGTATGCATGGGCAAGTGAGGTCTTAGTCAAACTTCAGACAGTGAGTTGTAGTAAGGGTGAATAGGAGGAAGACTTGTATGAGAGAAATGAAAAGGTTTGTCATAAACATCAGGTCTCTAACAGACTGTAGGAGAAAACATCTAAATGCAAGATCTTCTTACATTCAAACGCAGAAAACCAGAGAATACAACAATGCAACAATAAATCCTTTATCATAACATAATTGCAATAATTCATGTGAATCAGTCAATCATGAACTCCCTCAGTATGAGATGAAAACTAGATGGGGTAAGAAAATTGTCTGTCATTAAACAAGAAATCTTACATACAGATGCATAACCAGAGAACTAGAGACATCTACTAAAACTTTACAATCGGGAGCTTCTCTCTACCATCGATAGATTAAACACAATGGAAAAATTGCCTACATATACTCAAAGAAAAACACAATAGAGAAACTGAGACACTGTATTAAAAACATTGTGTCTGCATGTCCACTGACAATCTGCACATGCAGTCTCTGAACGATTGTGCACCTATGACAGACACAATCGAACTCCTGACAGTCCAGTGGATGAACCAATGTTATTTTAATTCATCGTCGGACTTTCCATTTATGGCAGAGATGATATCTAACCACCACCAACTACCTCAATAACTACTTCCTTGGGACTAGGGACGACCTCGATCAACTCTGTCTTCTGGGACATGGCAGTCTCCTAATGGTACCGCCTAGATTAGTTGAACAGTCCTCCTTTGGATGATTCTTCATTGGAATGTTGCGCACTAACCCCTATGGAAGACATGGATGAGGGTATGACAGAGGTGATGGAGAATAAACGGGAGTTGTGACATCAGATGAGGAATGCCACGGGGTATGGACAAGACATAGGTGGGAGCAACATGGAGCATAGGGGTACAAGTGAATGGTGAATGGTGTTGAGGTAGAGGTGATCGGGGGGGGAGAGACACATACTGTGAGGGTGAGTGGACAGGTGACAAGGGAGGAGGGAGGTGGTAAGTGATTTGGAAGATGTGGAGGAAGATGCAAGGAGGATTCACCACGTTAACAGGGAGGAAGGATGGTACAGAAGGTGACACGTTAGGAAGGGGGCCCCACATTAATATCACATCATTCCAAACCCCCCCCCCCCGATTAAAGCCAAAAAGGAAAAGGGGGTTTGGAATGAAGCCTCAGCCATCAATCTGGGTTCTCTGATCGTGGATGTTGGAAAGGTGCGTGCCTGATTACGGACCCCCCCCCCTCCGTTTAAAGGTATAATGGTGGGGGGGGGCTGCGAAATCCGCTCCCGACCATATATCTAGGTGCGTAGATCCTCGTCGCTCAGATCTTCTCGCTGCTTAACCACAGGCACATTTGTGCCCCCAACTTAGGGTAAGTGGTTTCTTACCTACCTATTCACATTTTTCCCCCTTTACAAGAAATGTTGCTAACACCTAGACATTGGCACTGCTCCCAGTGCAAGTTCTATCGAGAAGTCTATGTCCCTACGCAGAGGTAAACTAGGTACCTCTTCCGAAAAAACATCTCTGTATTCTCTCAGGATAGGGTGATCGTCAAGGCTTGGTTTGTCACCTTCGATTGTTTTCAACACCTGTATTTAATATAGGGGACATCCCTTTCGGTAATACTTTCTCATTTGTAGAGCTGATATTTGTCTCACCGAGACAGGTTTTTGGATCCCTTGAAGGCATATCTTTTTCCCTTCTTTAATTACACATTCTAAGGTTTTATGGTAATATTCCAATATGGATTTATGGGTAGCTAGTCAGTCCATACCAATCAACAGATCATACGATCCCAGGGGTAATATGTTAAGGGTCATTTGGGTGGGGAATTCACCCAAAATTAATTGGCAGGCTGGTATGACCTCTACTATCCTTCTTTTGGTGCCAATGGCTAACTGTACCAACCATGGCTTGGTATTTTTTGTGGGTATAGTTTACACTTATCAACAGATTTAGGGGCTATGTAACTCAAATTTGAACCAGGGTCAATTAAAAAAGACATTAGATGGTTGGAAATCATACCTTCTATTTCCACTACTGAAGCTTGGTGGTCGTCTTGGTTATTATCCAAGGCTGAATAAATTTGTGGCACACTCCTGGCCACATCATTGACGGTGGTAGTTTCCTAGATGTTATAAATCCTCTGACTATTATGTTGTCGATGTGGATAGTCTCTCAATAGATGTTCTTCCCCGCAACGCCAACATTTCAAAGGTTCTCTCTTTGGGTTATCAGTATATACTGATATGGGTCCAGAAGTTTTATTTCCGCTCAAGGAGGGAAAATTCTGTTGGTGCATACTCCGGGTTGGGAAGCTCATTCTTGGGTTCTTCTTATAGTTCTTAAATCCTAGGGATTTAATTCCCTTTTTCTAAAATCTTGAACAATTCTTTTGTTTCCATCCTTCACGAGGTTCTGCTCGATGTCCAAATTGTTCATGACAATAGGTTGCCTTTCAAATAGTGCCTTCTAGAGTCTTTGGCTCATCCAATTCAATTCTATTCCGATAGTCCTTAGGTAGTCCACTGATGAAGTGTTGCACCTTTGCCTTTTCCACCTTGATATAGGGTACATACCTCAACAAATCGAGGAATTTGTTGACATATTCTTCTATAGTAATTTGTCCCAGTTTGAGTTCATAAAAATCTTTAGTCTTTTCGTCGAAATATTTTTCTGACAGATACTTCTTCCGAAAGTACTTCTCAAACTGTTCCCAAGACAGGTCCTCTTTGCGAACCCCTTTCACATTCTTAAGGTCTTCCCACCAAATGGAAGCCTTTTCGTTCAAGTTGAAGGTGGCCACTCAGGCCTTCATATTTTTTGAAAAGTCATGGACTCTGAAATACTTCTTTAGTCCAAGAAATCAGGCCTCTGCTTCCTCTCCCTTCTTTATTTCACCATCGAAGGAGTGTGGTTTGGCCATTTTAAATTCTTTGAATTTTCAACCTTTGGAAGACTTTTGCTTCTTCTGTTTTCTTCAGGGATAGGAACTGGTTCTGCTGCTAGAAGAGCCCTCTGAATCGCCAGCTTCCTTCTCAAAGGAATCATCTGATGCTTGTCCTTTACCACTGGGGTGGACCTTTTTCGAGGTTCTCCTCTCAGTGTGGCCACTGATATGACCATGTTTTTGATTTGTAAGTTCATGTTGTATTTGTCTTTGTAGATCGAATAAACTCTGTAGTAAAACTACGTTAATTTCTATTTTCTTTTCTTGTTCTTTCATCATCCTTTCATTGTCAACCTTGCAGCTTTGTAATTTGACCATCAAACTCCTCACAGTATCGGCTAGATCTGGAGGGGTCCCTACTGCCCTTCTTTCGTCAGACTCTTCGTCTCTATTGTTTTATCCTTCTCCCACTTCATGGTGATTCACCATACTATGTGTTGATAAATTATTACGGTTGATCTTTCGCTTGTGTGCAAAGACGAACGCTAGTTGTTAGTCAATAGTTAGATACATTTTTATAACCCATGAAAAATTCATATTTCTTTCACATGCATACACAGTCAGGTTTTCATTTCGGACTTTGACCTTTTTGAATTAAGAGGGTTAAGATAGAGGGTTACTCTTTTTAAGAGTGTTTCAAACGGAGCTTCTGCACAACTCGTTCATGAGCCCAAGCAGGCTGAGTGTTGTATCCATGCTCTGATACCAATTTGTAACACACCCACTATGAAAATCAAAATTTTCATCGATTTCTTGAGGATCAAAACCCCCAAAATAGTCACGGGGGCCTAGCATCAGCTAGTTCCTCATATGTTCACCTCCATGTGGTTGTGGGTCACGACTACGGGACGAACCAGTACAGCGTCTCTTCGCACTTCGCAACTCATTGCTACTAGAACGTCGAGTCTTTCGAATCTGCAAACCCTGAAGCTCGAAAGCAGTGAAACGCTGAACCCCGACAGGGCTAGCGAGTGGCAAGCTTCCTGCTTGGGGTCTTGTCCACGTGAACCTGCTCTGTGTCCACGCGCTTAAGCTAGCCAAGCGCTTATCGGCTTTTCGTGATTCAGGGAATTGCGATGCATGACTTCTACCTTTCCCCATTCAAATCCCCAAAAATTTCGAGGTCTCCAAAGTTTCCCTCCAAAGGGAGATCAACGATCGTAAGCCTCCCCTGATTCAAAGATATGGATCTTTCCAGGATTTCAGTATTCGGGAGTTCAAAATGCAACGACTCCAAGACTCTTTGTCATTCAAATCTCCGAATTCTGTTATGGGAATTCATGTAAGAGATCAATGACTCTTAAGAGTGTGGATCCAATGGTCCATGGGATTTCAAGACTTTTCGCTGAACTTTGACCGCTTACCACGCATCTCCTTTGATGGATGGTCTAGATTCCTTCGGGACTTCTCTTTTCTATTACCAAGCACGTCGGGAGTTCGGGTATTGGGATTTCGCGATTTGCGAAGGCAAGGTTTCTTGCCCTTTGGTTTCCCGGATGTCGAAACACCGAAACATCGACCGGTAGCCATGTGTCCCTCCGATGGACGGTGATGACCTTCAGCCAAGATCAAGAGTCGAGATCTTTTTGGGATGATCAACGGTCACGATCAAATCCCAGCTTTCCTTAATCTCATTCACACCTCACGCCATATCGGGGTTTCGGTGATTGGGATTTCGTGACTCACGAAGAAAAGGGTTCTTTCCCTTTGGTTTTTGGGGTGCCAAAGTGCCGAAGAGCTTACCAGCAGCCACGTGTACTCTATAGATGGATGGTCCAACTACTTCCATGGACCATGGGGTCTACAGTCCCAATTCCTTCATCTCTTTCAAGGGTAAAAAGGGTCGTGGCATTAAGGTCTGCATCTCTTCCTCAAATCTAACGGTCATTACAGACCTTGGAACCTTTGAGAGGATCTCATGACACGGGGCCTCCGTTAACTGGATAGACCAAATCTATTTCAGGATTTCCACCATGGAGTGTCCTGATCTCTTGTCATCAGGACTCCCTAATTCTCGAAATCCAAAACCCCGATACCGACTCTTATTTTTGGAATTTTGCCCCTATTCATGAGGGATTAACCCTCATGTATCTCCTGACAGATCCATCAGCTGTCTGGTTTTCTAACTAAGATCTGACGGTTCAGATCGTCCCACGTTGTGCACTCTCCCACTGCTCCCTGGACATGGAAAAACCAATGGTCCAGATGCTCTCACGGACCTTGGGGATCTATGGTCCCGATTTCTTCGCTACTCACGAGGATAAAGGAAAAGGGTTAAGGAATGTAACATCCTCATTTCTTCCTCCAACCTAACGGTCATGAATGACCAAAAATCTTTCGACGGGATCTCGTCCGTCGATCGAAACCTATCCCTATGTTTCTATTTCGGGATTTCAAGAGGATCATTCTTCCTCGTACAGGGTTACTAAGACTTGAACCTTCAAATCCTTTTCTAGGTTCTTGGTAAGCTCTCCAAGAAGGGTATCTATGTGGGGAGTTCTATTCCGAGTATTCTTGGGACGAATAAGGACATAGATCTCCCAAAAGCAGACTTGAGGTCCAAATAAATACAATCTGTGTGTGTGTGTGTGTGTGTGTGTGTGTGTATATATATATATATATATATATATATATACACAAATCTATCTATAACATAATCCATACGTGGTCCTTCCAGTAGAAGCATGCAACCACCATTTTTTATCAAAACACTACACAGACAGTCTTATACTCAAACCATTCACAAACTGCACAGACTATGAGCATACATGTCAGCATATAAATTTCAAGATGCAAGATGTAAACACTTATCAGAAATAACACTGGATGTGACTGCAACTGCTAAGACGGGTGCTCGTTTCCACCCAACCGTAGGCTCAGCAACTCCCAATGGATTTACCACTAGCCACCCCTGAGCTGAGACCACGATGCTATGAGACTACGTCTCTATTTGCTAGTGACCAAGAACGAAGGTTACTCTCCTTCTTCTCTATTATCACTCACTCTGTATTTTCCATATTTATCTTCCTCTTTCCCTCCGTCTTCCCTTGATCGCCCACACTTCCTGCCTTTTCTTTGTTCGGTGAGGTTGTGCGTGGCATGATTTTCCTTGCAGTGGTTAGGTCTGAGGACTCTATGGATGGGAAGTTCACCCCCATCCCTCATTACTCATGAGGATCCCTTTACCTACCAATCCTGACGAGTCATTTAATTCGGGGCCAGTGAGCTGCTCTTAGTTCTCTGGGCCAGTGAAGTCCAAATATGGTATTGGTTTTGGTGGAAGTTAACGCCACCATTCTAGGTGCCTTCCACTACCTTTCTTCAGCCATCGTGGTCTCTTTTTCAGCATATCCCCTCTGAGTATTCCTGCAATATATATATTCATAATATTATTCACATTCATCGACCTTTTTCATAAGGTCCATTCACATCACATGTTCACATTTTTGGGTTTTCCACAGTTCTTGGCCAGTATAGTTATTTTTACAAACTAGGGGAAACAGGGTGTTACACAAGCATGGGTCCTCCAACCATTCTTCTAGGATAACTCAATCTGCAAAGCATCTTCCTGTGAGGGATTTCACCATAAGGGGACCACTTTGGAGTTCATCCAATTGTGCACCTTATCAATCATGATAATACAATAATGAGAGCATGGGTCCTCCAACCATTCTGCTAGGATAACTCAATCCGCAAAGTGTCTTCCTGTGAGGGATTTCAGCATAAGGGCACCACTTTGGAGTTCATCCATTTGTGCACCTTATCAATCATGATAAGACAATAATGAGTCATCTATACATTTTTCCAACAATACATCATATACCAATGAAACCACATCGATCCATCTTCATCATGTATCAATGATAGCTCATTGATCCATCTTCATCATATCAATGACAAATCATTGATCCATATTCATCATATCAATGACAACTCATTGATCCATCTTCATCTATGCTTTCTTATCAAGGACAATACATATTACATTACATCAATCATCAATCAATCAATCATTTGTCATCAATCAATCACTTGACATCAATCAATCAAACCATTGGTATCAATGACAACATGATCCAACATCTACGTCAACAAATCCATGTACATATAACACTATGTTTGATCCAGGTCTTCTTTGGTAGAAAATTGCATAATTTTAGTGCCACACAAATACCCAAAAAGCCTCTTTATATTTGTCCAATGCTCCTTCCTTGGTTTTGACATATACATGCTAAAAATTCTCACTATGTGGGCAATGTCTAGTCTAGTACAGACCATTTCATACATCAAACTTCCAATATCACTAGCATAGGGAATATGGGACATGTCGTCTCCCTCTTCTTGTTTCTTGGGACATCGATCTGCGGAAAACTTTGCACCTACAAGAATAGGGACCTTGACCAATTTACATTCCTTCATATTAAACCTCTACAATAATGTCTCAACATATTTCCTTTGATTTAACTAGAGTTTCCTATTTTCCCAATCTCTTTTAATTTCCATTCCCAAAATAAAATTTGTAGCACCAAGATCTTTCATATCATATTCAAAAGATAGCCGAGTTTTGACATCCTTGATGATTTCCTTGTCATTTCCAATCAGAAACATATCATCAACATACAATACCACATAAATAAAATAATCACCAACTTGATTAGAATAGACACAATGATCAGCTTTGCTTCTTGAGAAACCAAGTCCCAATATATATGTATCAAACTTTTGATATTGTATTCTCAGATATTGTTTTAATTCATATTGGGACTTTTTCATCTTGCAAACCAACTTTTTATATACCTCCACTACAAAATCTTATTTGTCTCATGTATATTTATTATTCAAGATCCCCTTGTAGGAATGTTGTCTTCACATCCATCTACTCCACTTCAAGATAAAAAGAAATAGGAATAGACAAAACAAATCTAATAGAAGTTAATTTAGTAATAAGAGAAAAAATTTCAGCAAAATAAATACCCTCCATCTGGGAATATCCCTTTTCTACTAAGCGAGCTTTGTACTTCTCCACTTTACCTTCTACACTCAAATTCTTCTTAAACACCCATTTTCTACCAACGTGTTTTATTCCAGCTAGAAACTCAACTAGATCCCAAGATTCATTCTTATCGAAGGAAACCATTTCCTCAAACATGGCCTTCTTCTAGAGTTTACTATCCATTGCATCCACTACCTCCTAACAACTATTGGATCATCATCAATAATAGATAAAGAAAAACTAAATGAAAATCAGGTGGAATATACCTTTCTAGTTTCCTTATTTTCCAAATCGATCTCCTCAAAACTAGAGTACAATGTTCTTCTTATTCTTTTTCATCTTCTTCTGTTGAGCCAGATTCTTCATTCTCCAACTCAAACTCTATTATCTCTGGTTATTTTTCCCTTGGTAGGACTTCATATTTGGGAACATCTTTAACCTCTCTAAAAACAACATCTTGATTGTAAACAATCTTCTTAGTTACTAAGGTACAAATCTTCTAAGATTTTATACCATCTTTATAACCAATAAATACACATTTTTCAACTTTATTATCTAGCTTCTATTTTCCTTTGGAACATGTAGATAAGCATCACAACCAAAAACTCGAAATTTTTTAAGAGATGTAATTTACTACTCCATTCCTCATGCGAAGTTTTTTCAACCAAAGTTTATAAGGGTGATCAAATTACCAAGTAACACACAGTATCCACTACCTATGCCCATAATTATTGTCCTAACTCAACACCATTAAGCATGATCATTACCTTCTCCATCAACATCCTATTCATTATTTCTACAAATCCATTTTGTTGAGGTTTGTATGGAGTGGTCTTTTTCCTTATTATTGCACACTTCTTTCAAAATTCCTCAAATTCATTTCCACATAACTCTCCACCAATATTTTTCCTCAACACCTTTATTTTTTCTCTGTTTGATTGTCTACAAGAGACTTAAACTCTTTAAATTTATCAAAGGTTTTATATTTTTTTTGGAGGAAATAAATCCATGTATTCCTTGAGAAATTGTCTATGAATGAAACATAGTGCACATATTTACCTAGTGATTGAATAGGCATAAGTCCAAACACATCATTGTGTATCAACTCTAAGATTCCCTTTACTCTGGTAGCACCATATGACAATCTTACTCGATTTTTTTTACCATATATGCAATGTTCACATAAATCAAAATATAATGTGCAATCAAACATAGACATACCTTCAACCATACCTTTACCATGTAATTTTCAAAGGTCCTTATCTCCAATATGTCCAAGTCTTTGATGTCATAGAATTGTCTTTTCTCATGAGACAATAGGGTTATGTATTCTTCATTTCCACCCTCAAGAACAAAAGAACTCTTACACCCATCAGTGATAGTGCTTCCCAACAGCTTGTGCAGAGTTTCATTTTGAATAAACACCATTGATCCTTGAATCATTTTGCAGGTTTTTGTTTCAAACATGGTATGTAGACCTACATCATTCATCTTAGTAACAGATATCAAGTTTCTAGCCAGCTCTAGAATGTGGAAAACCTCAGGGAGTGTTATAATCCTTCCATCCTTGAGAAACAACTTAACTCTTCAATGTCCTATGATTCTAGTTGTCGAGTCATCTCCTAAGAAAACATCACCTCTGTTATAATTTTGATATTCAAAAAACCACTCCCTATGAAGAATCATATGAAAAGAATCAAAGAAATCAATGAGGCATACATCATTATATGAATGTGTTCTTGTAGAAGCCAAGTACATGTCCCCTCCTCCTCATTAGGATCTCTTCCCTTCTATGGAAGGAACATCATCATATCTCTACCCTTTCTCGACACTTTAAGATCTACAATCCTTCTTATAATGCCAAGATTTACCAAATTTCTAGCATTTCCTTAAGGATTTTATTAGAGATTTATATCTCTCACCCCACCCCCACCCCTAGAAGACTTATTTTTGTTTATATCTTGGGAATGACCTATTTCAAATAAGGCATATGTGCTCTAACCATCCATGGTTTTTTTCCTTATTTCTTCTGATATCAAGGATGCAACCACATCATCAAACTTTAATGTGGCTACATTACTCCCAATATCTACAATCAAACTATCCCATGAATCTGGTAAAGAACAAAATAATCTAATGCACTTATCTTCATCAAAAATTTTAATATTTATAAACAAAAATTGACTTAGCATACTATTAAAGGAATTTACATGCTCTATCATGGAGTCTTTGGCATTCATCCTTAGGAGGTACAACTTATTTCGAAGGAAAATTTTGTTTACCAATGACTTACACTGATACAAAGTCCCTAAATTATCCCATAATTGTTCAGTTGTAGCTTCTCCTGAGACATTCAATAACATTGAATCTAAAAGACATAACCGAATTGAACTCTTTTCCTTCCTATCCAACTTTGTCCAGTTTGTCGTTTCCATATAGGTGCATTAGCAGGATCCACAACGATCCATTATTCTTTGTCTACAAGAAGGTCCTCCATCTTGAGCTTCCATAGCTCAAATTTTTACCATTAAATTTCTCAATATCAATTCTAGAACTACTCAACATTCTCTTTCAACATAAGAATCACCACCATAGAGCTCCCACTAAAACCATGTTTATCACTGACCCAAGATAAACTTACTCTATCAAAAAATGATTTGAACCCTTAACAACAAAGGCATACCCCTGAAGCCAATAATATTGCTTTGATACCAAATGTAATTTTTAAACATTTAAAGTGAAACAATGCTCACAAATTCTTAAGAAAAATAGAAATAACAATAATGGAATAAACATATTACATATAGATTAACCCTAAAAACACTTATATGGGAAAACCAACAAAACTTGGAGTTGCACCTCTCAAGTATTAATTATATTAACTTGATTGTACATAATACAATATTTAGGTATTTTGCAACATCCAAAACCCTAATCCATTAACCCTAATTTGATTACAACCCTAATCCCTTAACCAAAATGTTATGACCCAAGGGGGGCATATATGGGGTTAAATGTATATGATATGACCACAAGAGGGGGTATATATGGGGCTAAATGTACATGTAATATGTAAATGTATATATAATAGGGTCAACCTAATGGTAAAGGAGCCTCATGTGTAATATGTGAATAGGTATAAATAGAGATCATGTATTTATAATTGAGAACATATGAATTGTGATGTATGAATGTATTTGGATATTTGGAGGAGGTTATCCTATTCTTTGAGTTATTTTGTAACATATATCTCTTATATATATTGGATTTGTGCCCCATTCTGAAATCGGTGTACATGGTATGTACTTCTGGTGTATTTTGATATTTAAACATTTGGAACATAACACTGGATTAGATTACAATGGGCCAAAAAACCATTGGCCAAAAACAAGCCAAAATTGGACCAAAAACAACCCAATTTTTTTTCAGGGACTCTAACCCCTCCTATGACTCCCCTAGCATGCCCGACTCATATGAATCTCACGTGGAGATAACCATGCAAAGAATATAACACATTCCCAACATATAGAATGAGAGATTATCCAAGTATGATAATCATGGCTTCAAGGGTGGGTGTTGTAAGTGATGTTGCCAACTATATATAAGATTGCTTGTCAAAGGACATAATGGTACACATGGGAAAGGATCCCATATAAGTGACTTGGGGAGTGTTAAGAACCAAACTTCAATATAGCATAGAAAAACCTTAGGAAAAGTACTCAACGCCTTGAAAAAGAGATAATTTCAGATAATAAGCCTCTTCGAGGGGGCAACCTCCTTTT
>JZKD02S0906659.1:823248-839057 GCA_000966675.3 Picea glauca
TAAATAAAATGTGATGCCAGTTGTTGGAGATGTGGACAAAGAAGGGGGTTGAGTTTTCCACAAGAGAAGGGAGTGTCTAAGAGGGGTCCAAGGGGGGGGAATTATTTATGGGTATTAATCCAAACCCACATTCCTAAACTTTATTATCATTATGTATAAAACTTCTATTTTTTTGTTTGAGTGTTTGAGAGACCAATCACTAAATGCATGTAAGAGGGTGGGTGTTAGAAGTCACATCCCATATTTGTTGGGAGCATGGGGATGAAGTAAAATCAACATTGGGGAGTGTGAGATTCAACTTACTTGGAGAAAAGAGAGAAAATACATATGTGCAGAACAACATTTTTTGGACAGTCGTGTTTTTTGCATGAGCATGTGGAGAACAAGAAAAAGAAGAGCCCTAGCGCTGGAACAACAATGGACGGAAAATTCTGGAGAATTTTGGGAGTTGAATACTAAAGAGACAAGTTGTCGGGCCTGCAAAGTAACTCTCTTGTGAGTTGCACTATAACAACAAGTTATTGTTGTTGTTTTATTGGTAGTTTTTCATAGCAGTGAGTTCCCTTGAGTTCCCAATGGTAATATTCTTAGTTACCTATGCTAGAGAGAACCTGATAAATGAATGAGATGCCCAATGGACTAAGAGCTATGAAGTGGTACATTCCTTGGGTTGAGCAGGTCAAGAGGAAGAGCGTTGGTGGAAATTGGGATAGTTGTAGGAGAATAACAGTGGGTTGTGGGATATCTGAGTTGTAAGTGGACGATGGGAGACACCCTCTTTTTTGGATTCTGAGCCTCAGCTCAAGAGTGACTCGCTGTTGAGATCTAGAATAACAAGTCTATGGTTGGGTGGAACGTCCGTCCCAAGCAGCTAGTTGCACAACTGTTCTGAAAAGATAAGTGTTTATATGTGTTCTATGTTATTTTATGAGCTAAATTGTGGTGTTTTAACTCTATGTATGTGAATGGTTTATATGTTACTGTGTATGGGGTCAATTATTTGTGTTCATGTTTAGTTTAGCATGTCGTAGCTACATTTAATTTAATAATAGTCTAATGGTTAAATCTGTGTGCATTCCTATAGCTAGTAAGCTACGGGATTAGTTAGCATAAAATTTTATTTTATGAGTAACTATGCATATAATGGGCCTCAGTTGAGTTGGGGTACATTACAGAACTAAGCAAAAACAAAATATACAGTGGTAAGTGGAAATCCAAGAAACATAAAGAAGCAAAATAAGAAAAACAAGAATGAAGGAGCAAAAGCAAGATAAATAAGTAGTGAAAATAAAATCGTGTGTTCAATAATTGAGATGCAAAAATAGTTGAAGTGAAAATGAAATACGTAATAAGTTTGATTATCCTCTTTGATAATGTTTTTTTTTATTATGGAAAAGAATATGGTCGTGGTCCTAGGTTTAAATTGGCTAGATTAGCCTAAGATGAACATGTGTGAGGAATTTTTTTTTATATGTACCTAAGTCAAATGATGATGTAATGGTTGTAAACCATGATAAGGATAGTGTACCCCCATATTATGATTGTTGATGGTTTGTGGTAAATCAAAGACATGACCATTGAAGTTTCACGGTTAGTGAGAAACCACTTGGTTTAATGTATGGTTCATGGTAAGTTGAAACCACTAGAGATATGTAATGGTTGAGGGTAATCCACAAAAACCAAGGATGTGATAAGGAGTAAGCCGTAGAAAATCTAGGATGATGATTGATGATGATGCAAGGAGAGTGAAAAGGTTTGTGATTCAAGAATGGGTGATGAACCTTGTATGAGAAAAACCTTCCTATATAACCAGTAGATACAACGACTAACAACCCATGTATTCCATTGGATGGTGACCTTTTTTTATATGGAATTTAACAAACATGGTGTTTATATTTTGTAGGTACATGATCCAGTTTAAAGAAGATGAAGAATGAAGAATACCAAAGATGAAGATTGCAGAAGACAAAAGATGAAGCTTGAATCCTGAAGTAGATTGAGATAAAAAGCATAGAAGAAGATGGAAATTGAACGAGCAAAAGAGAGAGAAGATGATTGGAATCATAGGTACTCATTAAGTGGGAGTACAAAGAATTAACTCCTACTTTTGATATTTAATGAATACATTGTAATGTGTTAATGAGGAATACTATGAATAAAACTCTACATATGAAGTAAAGATCAAGCCAAGGAGAGAAGTTAGGGATGAGAATCTCACAAAATTAGTTGATAGATTTAAGGAGAGATTATTGGAGATAGTTATGGAGATGATTGGGAATAATGTATTACTACTACATATTTGTTATGGTCACTTAAAACTATAGAGAGAGGTCACGTGTACAATAGAAACATACGCGAGATGATTGATTGAACAAAATTTCCCCTTTGGGGGTTTCTTGAGTGTAAACTATCTGTGTTGCTTGCTTGATGCATGTTTGAGTGTATATTTTTCATTCAATATCAATCCAAAGACCAAATCATATATAATCTATTGTATTATTGCTTCATGAGAACCATAGATGAAAGGTCATCACATAGTTTGATAGATCTTCACTAGGTTGACCCTCAAATTTGTAGATATCATGTGGCAACTTGGTAGGCATGACAAGCCATATCGAATCATGGAGTATAGGGTCGTTTATGATTTTTTCTAAATCTATAAGATTCATATTAGCCATGCAAGGAAGGTTTGGTCCAGTCATAGTACATGCACTAGTAGTCGAAGAGCTAGTAGGTGAAGAGCTCAAAATGGAAGAACTAGTGAAGGATGAGCTTGACTTGGAGGGCCTCGATGTGGAGGAGCTTGGATTTGGGTTTAGAAAGGTTGAAATGCATCTTTATAGAGAGATATAAATAACAAGGATCCCTCCTAGAAAAGGGGGCAGGCCACAAAACCTAAGAGAATTCCTATAAAACTAAAGGTTTGCTATAATGCCCAGTTTTAAATATTTCTATTCTAAAATGTGATAGAAACAAGTGTTAGATGTGAAAGAATTATCACAATGATATCCCTAATTCAAGCATATGTATAGGTGGTTCAACAAGTGGCTTGTACGTGTGTTTCAATTGGTGGAAAACGTATGATTAGTGAAGAGGCTGACCACACTATGATGGAAAATAAAAACATTCTCCTAAGATGGTATGAATAACCACACAATCCACAAATCATAATTGGGCCTTCCAATTGCCTCAATGGATGGTGATGAAATATATATAAGAACACAAATGAAGGTGAGACAAAACTAATTATAGTGGAATACCCTTGGGGGAAATGTACAAGGGTTGAATAACTATCTATCTCAGGTTCCTTCCCAATCCCACGAAATCCACAAGGTGGTAAACCTAAAATTGGTAATTAGGATACCTCTTTGAAAATCATGGATAGGGAATTATTGGTTTCAAACAATCAAGGGGCGATATATTGAAAGAGTTGGGTGGCTCCATCAAATTACTAGTCACTACATAAGCATTGCCACTCAAAAGAAAGTGCATCCCTTGTGTTGGAAAACACATCTACCGGTACGTATTTTAAGTACCCTAGGAAAACAACTATGTTTCAATGAAAAAAAACCACCATGTTTTAATGAAAAATAACCTTGGATAGTTTTGGGGAGGTTTTAGCGGAATTTTTTTCATGGTTCTTTTATCAATACCAAGCGCATTGGTGCTCTAACACATGGTTCACCATGGTAGGGTTATTTTAGAAATATATATATACTACGGTGCGCTCCTTAAATATTGATACATCGGTGCTCTAACACAGCACATCGTGGTAGGGTTATTTCAAAAATATATACTCTAGTGAGCTCCTTAAATACTGATGTGCTTGTGCTCTAACAAATGGCATACCGTGGTAGGGTTATTTCAAAAAATATACTCCAGTGTTCTATCTAAATACTAATGCACTGGTGCTTTAAAAAATGGCACACCTTGGTAGGGTTATTTAAAAAAATATGTATTGTGGTGCGCTCCTTAAATACAGACGCCCTGGTGCTCCAAGTTGCTCTAAAAAATAGTGCATCATGGCAGGGTTTGCAAGTCTTAATGATAGGATTCTCAATGTTTCCAGTCTAATCATCAGTAATTGGTTGCTTGACCTTTTTCTGATTTTTCTTCCTCTTGTTATTCTTTTTCTTCGTCTTCTTAATCTCCAAGTTGCTAGCAGCGAGGCTTTCACTAGGTGAAGAAGAAGAAAAATAAGAAGATGCAATGGGTGAAGAAGGAAAATTATCAATATGAGGTGAACATTCTTGAGAGGGAGGGTGTGCATTCAAAAAAATTGGTTCATTCGAAGAAATATGTGCATTTGGAAAAACTGGAGTGGAAAAAATTCACACGAGTAATCCTATGGTGAGTCCCAGTAAACTCAAAGTAGCAATGTAGGGAGGACCAATGTTTCCAATAGAAGGGAAAACAAAAGGTTCCCCAAGAAAAGGGGTTCCTTCATTGGGAGTTCCAGGAACTGATGCCATAGAGAGAAACTCGGTCTAGAGCCCAGTAAAACAAAGAGTACACACTATCAAAGTCTAAATTAACAAACAGTCATGTGAATAGGTGGGATCAAAAGGAGGAATCTCACAGGAGTGTCAAGTCGTCACAAGTCACAATATATTGTAGGGTCCAATAGTAATACTCGGCCAAATATTTCAAAGCACCAACCAACGAGGATAAATCATACCCTTGGTCATATTACCCGAGTACCTAACAATATTTTTGTAGTAATCTCCTTGAATGTTGTTCTTGGTGTATTGCGACAACAAGACGGTCGAAAGGATGTTCGGTTTCAGGTCCTATAAGGGTCTCTTGATATACTCAATGGTGCGTGGGAGCTCAAATATGTAGTAGTGTTGTCTAATGCGCAATCATTCGAAAGGGTCCTCCCAATATACTCGAAGGTACGTGGGATAACCACACAATCCCTAGATTGTAGCACTGACAAATAACGACATCTCCTACGTTTAAAGACACTGGAACATGTCTCTACCTACTCACAAAATGTTACTAAAAAAATTAATTAAGTTTCATTTTAAGGTTGTTTGTTACTCAAAATGGATTGTGGATGTAATTAAACAATGATGTGTGACACTTGACTCCAAGAAGACTTCAAAGAAAATATGAATGCAGTGCAATCTTTTCTTTTGATGAAAGTTATATACAGAAAGGAGCAAGATATTTCAAGCAAAGAAACAATTACTAATTTCAAAGAAAGAAATAAAAATTACTCTTTGAATGTAATAGGTGTTTAATATACGAATCAAATAAATTGCATAATACATGATTCATGCCCCCCCTCCCCCGCTTGGCCATGAGGGGGGGGGGGGGATTTTTAAGAATGAAAGCTCAAAAATGCCAAAACCCATGCAATTTTGTTCAATAATGCAAGCTTAGAAATGCACCACCCAAAAACTTCAAGGCAAATCATTCAATGAAAAAAGATTACTTTGTTACTATCAAAAGCCATCAAGAAAATGATATAAAATCTTAAATTGAAAATCACTCCAAGATACAACTCAGAGATTCTACCCTTTTCAATTTAAAATAAATGAGAGAGAATAAGAAAAAATTTCAATGGTGAAAAGAAGCTCTAGATCATCAAAAAGAGTGTAAATCAATGAATTAACTAGTCAAAAAATACTCCAAACATCAGATCTGAGATCTGGAAAACAAATAACAATCAAAAGATAATTTTTCAAAGGTTTTCGTGGGTTGCTTTGACAAACAGTGCGACAAGTCAAGTTGTCACATGCCAAAGGAATAACACAGCGTGACAATGTCTCTATGTACCTCAAACAAGGATGTGACAAGGCTAGTTTTCGAGAGAAGAATAATGTTATAGTGCGACAATGTCGCTTTGTATCTCAAACTAGGACGCGACAAGAAACTAAAATCAGAAAAAATGAAAATTTTCTCAGACTCTTCAGTGGAATTTTAGATTGACTGATCAAACAAGGCCAGGTGATGACTCAAAAAGACTCAAACATGACACAGGAAGCAAACTAGGAGAACAAATATAGAAAATCATTCCCCAATATGGTCACCATTTTTTTTGTGGACAAATTCGTAAATGCGGACATAAACAAGTCTCCCTAGTTCAGGAACCCGAAACTAGAACAAAACAAGACATAACACACTTCTTTCCTTAGATTCAATTGAAATTCAAAAAGGATAAAAAAACACGTACATGTTTAACCGATGTTTGTCCTTATGAATAGTAGCTCTAAGCTTGATTTGATGCTTTCTAGAAACAGAGACCGGTAAAAAGGATCAAACAAAACCCGCTAAAGTAACAAACATACATATGTTTCAATGAATCTATGTAAATAGCCAAGGAGAAAGACAAATAAAAACCATTGACAGCCTTTATTAGGAAAGGAAAATGTATTTCTGCATTAATAAATCAGGTAAAAGATTACAAGCAAGCCTTGGCATTGATAAACTCTTTCTAGCAGTTCAATTCTTCAATACCAATGCAGCTTCCATAATTTCCATCACCAACTCTTGAGCACTTTGGCACCACTAAATCTCTTAGAACTAAAATGAGACTCACAATCTCTCGATCACAAATCAGAAGTTATTCTCAATTCACCATTATTTCACTACTCGTCACTTATTCTTCTAATTAGCCTTTCCCTTTAGAATATGCCTCCATTTATATATTGGAGAGGAAGCCATGAGGAGATTAGGATGAGAGGTTAGGATCTCACTAAATCAGGAGAGACAGGTGAGATCCAAACCGATTAGCAAACAACTCATCATGGAAACGTCTCTTCTAGAAGCTTCGAGAATTTCTTCATTTTTCCCACGTACAAAGGTTGTTGCACACTTAAACCTCAGCAAAGAGTGAAACTGTCACACCTTCCAGTGATGCAGCATGTGAAAAATTAAGTTGTCTCGCCTTTCTAGAATGTAACAAGCGACAATCTTGAAAAACATAGTTTTTAAAGGATTTCCTCAAGTTTTGCATCTTCCCAAGAAAGGTTCTTCGAACTTCTTTAGGGATTGTGAAAATAATCCTTCAAATGACAATATAAAGGCACACATCATCAATTTCATCGACATGATGAAAATAATGTGTAACAGAATTCCCCCCAAAGTATGAAGTTAGAAACGAAGTGATAGCTTAAATACTTTGTCGTACGGGTAGTTAAAACAAAGAACGCAATGATTGGAGACCTGCCAACAACACAAGGAAAATTGTAGTACAATATTTTATCATCACTGAGGTAGGCATCCCCATACTCACAATATAAGAGACTATAAGCATGGCTATTGAAAAATACACTACAGGTCCATGAGCGTATTTACTAAAGATATAGCCACAAAAAATACAATGTGGATCCATATCTCCGTGATTTTAATGGATTCATAGCCAGGAATATACATTATGGATCTATGAATCATAATAGTAACATAGCCATGGACCAATACAATGTGGATTTATGTGATAGCATTACTCCATTACTTTCCATCGCAACCTGGGGAAATAAATATTCAAAGGAAGTTCCCCAGGGTCTTCATCTCAATCCCAATTATAAAGTATGATTCTAACCATGTGAATAAATGTCTTGACGTCGAACATGATAGAAACCACTTGATTATCGGTCATTGAGGTAAATTGTTAACAAGTGCGAGGGAAATCACCATTAATGTCAATGATCCCCAAGTTATTGTAGTACATTCCTTCGAATGTGAATTGATGAGTTGAAGTCAAACATTTGATGGAATATTTTTATCAGAGGTCAATGATGTAAACTCCCTATCAAAAGTGAGGATACCTACCATTGAGGCATGCAAGTTCCAAGGTACTAAATAACTTTTAAATCAGCTTCCTAGATAATGATTTGGCATGGATAGGGAGTGATTCTTCGTAGGAGGGCCTTGATGTATCCCCCATCAACGACATGAAATAGTCACAATCTTTGTAGTAAAATCACAGAGTACTTTTAGGACTGACTCATGGATGGCCAACAAGATAGGAGACTTAAAGGTCGACGCAGTAGAAGGCTTCTTGGTTGAAATTTTCTCGAACATTGACATGAAAGAGGTCTTGGAAGCACTGACTCAAAATAGAAGATTATAAGGAAAAATCTTGCAAAAAAGGGCATGATCGACAAGAGACAAGTGGATTTCCCAACTTTGACGCAAAAGGTAAAATATGCCATGTTCGAGAGCGATTGTTTCCATTAGTACAGATTCAATTACAAATTCCCTTCCCAATTTTCCCCCACTATGCTTGGTGAGTACCTCTTTATTTTTTAATGAGCTCGAGGAGGATATCAAATACTCATGTATAAGCTCGTCCTTCGGACAAGTCCCTCAGAGTATTTTTAACAAACCCTAGGAAGCAGTTTTTCGGTCCCATATGGGTCTTCCATTATAGATTTTACGAGTCCAGAGGAAGTAAACTCAGTGGTTTTTCATGTTTAGAGAGTTTGAAAAACACTTAAAGAAAAATCTAAAAAGGTCTTTTTTTGTAAAATTAGTCTCCCAAGCCCAAAAAAGTATAAAACAATTCAAGGGAGAACTCTCCTAACCATAATGGATAGGGTGTTCATTTTTCATAAATAATCTAATGAGACTAAAAAAGAGATAAACTACCATTCAACAGACATGCTTTCTAATTCACTTTAACGAGCATGAAAGAAAACAAGATCGCTCGGCAATATTTTCATGTTTAGAGAGTCTGAAAATAGCTTAAAGGAAACTCCAGGGGGTTCCTTTTTCATATAACCTTTACAAGTTTGAAAAAGTGATAAAATTATACTTGGTCACATTCTCGTGTATTTATGAGAACGAGAAAGAACAAAGACTAAGCTCAGAATTGGTTTCATTTTTACACAAGCTTGAAACAAAATTAAACTATGCTTGTAATTTCCCAACGTAATTTCCAAATATTTTGAGGGATACCATGGGTGGTTGGGACTCTACCACTAGCTTGAAAAGTTAGCGACTTAACTCTAGAATGATAATCAAAGGCTGGATACATGCCCCCCCAAGATTCATTTCATTTGTCGAATTTGAGGTTGTCACCAATTTTTGTACCAGATGGATAAAAAGGATAAGAGCAGATGAAATGAAGGTTCTGCTACGAGTTCTAACGAAAGACTTGACTCAACATCTATGGGATCTAATGGAAGACTCAATTGAACAGGAGATTTGACTTTTTCATTTTTTAACGAGCTTGACACAGGAAAATAACTATGTTTGTAACCTTTGGGTTTGATTCCCATACCTCTGTTTCACTTTTTAACAAGATTGACACAAAAATGGGAACTTTGCTCAATTATGGTTTCATTTTCTAGTGAGCTTGGAATCTAAAATAAAACTATGCTCGTGATCGGGTTCATTTTTTAATGAGATTTAAATTGAAAAGAAACTATTCTCTTAACTTTTGTCTTGATCATGGCTCCCAAGAGGACAATTCTCTTGAGGAATACATGTCAAGGGAAAAAAACTCGATCATGGCTTCCAAGAGATCTTCGCTAGATGGAAGAAAAACACTCTGGAAGGGATACATGTCGAGGGCCATGATAGGGATAGGGAGATCAGGCTCTAAAATTCCTATTGAAGAGATCACCATGTCAACTACTGGATCTAATTCAAAATAAGTGAGAGATTCTTTCTCACTCAGAGTTGAATGCATGGGACAGGTTTCCACATAATTGACCTGCGGCAGGGCGGATGACGTTGGCATATAAGGACCATTTAGGGAATTCAGATGGTTGACCGTCATATGAGGGTGAATGATTGAAAGATGGTTTATGGTCACTATGTTTCCATTATGGGGGAAACATATCACTCTAAATATTGTGGACACGACAACCTTCATAGAATAAACGTAGTCTCACCCAAGGAGCAAATTAAATTTCAAGGGGTTGTGGACTACCATCACATCAATGTAGACCATTTTTCCCCCCAACGTAATAGGAAATTGAGGAAGCATCCATAAAGGTTGACTAACCCTTCTTTTAAAATCTAACAGATTCTGAGTCACAGGCACAAGCCGAGGTGAACCATGAGTTTTCCAAGCATTCGAGGATAGGATGCTAACAAAATTTCCTTTGTCTATTATAGTTCTAGGAATATGCCTACCACAAACTTCGACAACAATTTGGAAAGGCACGTAAGAAGGAAGACAAGGTTTTTTTAGAGCATTCCAATCAATGGTAATTTCATTGCTTAGAGGGGGTGTCATTGGAACGGATGAAATGCCCCCTGGTCCAGAAGAATCTATGGTAACAATAAAAATATGAGCGATATCTTCACTCTTTGAAGGATAAGTGGGATCGATTGAGCGGGGGACCGAATCGACCACTTTGGTGTCACTCTTCAATGGAAGAGTGGGATTGACCGATGATTGAATCAGATCGATCACTTGGGTTTCACTCTTCAATGGAAGAGTGGGATCAACCAATGACGGAATCAGATCGACCACTTTATCAACTGGATCAAATGAGGATGAAACCAAATTGACCACTTGATCAACTGGACTAACTGGGAATGGAACCAGATTGACCAATTCATCAACCAATGGTGGGTTGGGAGAAATTTTGTGGTAACCATATGGAAGAGGTTGTTGAGAAACAGTAAGGTCTTCCAACAATTTTGAGGCTTCATCCATGCAAGGAAAAAGGTAGGTGTGGTTCATCTCCTTACATACAAAGCAAGGAAATTTGAATTTACTCGTCTTACTTCCAACTAGATTACTAGTCAATGGGTTGTCATCGGCATGAGTTGCAACGGTCGATTATGTGAATTTAGAAGAAACCTGAGACCACACTTTTATGACCTTAGGAATACAAGGGAAATCTTTTAGAAGGTGATCACCCTTGCAAATGTTGCAAGGGAATTTGGGTTTGTGAGTCTTAATGATAGGATTCTCAATGTTTCTAGCCTGATCATCATGAACTAGTTGCTTGACCTTTTGTTGATTTTTCTTCCTCTTGTTCTTCTTTTTATTTGTCTTCTTAATATCCTAGTTACTAGAAGTGAGGCTTTCACTAGGTGAAGAATAAGATGCAACGGGTGAAGAAGGCAAAGGATCAACATGAGGTGAACATTCTTGAGAGGGAGGGTGTGCCTTCGAAACATTTGGTGCATTCGAAGCAATCAGTGAATTTGGAAAAACTAGGGTGGAAAACAACCACACGGGTAATCCTATGGTGAGTACTAGTAAACTCAAGGTAGAAATGTAGGGAGGACCAACGTTTCCAATAGAAGGAAAAACTAAAGGTTCCCTAGGAAAAGGGGTTCCTTCGTTGGGAGTTCCAGGAACTAATTCCATAGAGAGAAACTTGGTCTAGAGTCCATTAAAACAAAGAGTACACACTATCAAAGTCTAAAAGTAACAAACATTCATGTGAATAGGTGGGATCAAAAGAAGGAATTTCACAGGAGTGTCATGTCGTCACAACTTGCAATATATTGTAGGGTCCAATAGTAATACTCGACCCAATATTCCAGAGCACCAACCAAGGAGGATAGATTGTACCCTTGGTGGTATTACCCAACTACCTAAAAATATGTGCATAGTAATCTCCCCAAGTGTTGTTCTTGGTGTATTGCGACAACAAGACGGTCAAAAAGATGCTCGTTTTCAGGTCCTATAAGGGTCTCCCGATATACTCAATGGTACGTGGGAGATCAAATTCGTAGTAGTGTTTTCTAATGTGAAACCATTCAAAAGGGTCCTCCCAGTATACTCGAAGGTACGTGGGAGAACCATATAGTCCCCGGATTGTAGCGCTGACAAATAACGACATCTCCTACGTTTAAAGATGTTGGAACACATCTCTACCTACTCACACAATGTTACTAAAAAATTTAATTAAGTTTCGTTTTAAGGTTATTTTTTACTCAAAATGAATTGTGGATGTATCAACAATGATGTGTGACACTTGAATCCAAGAAGACTTCAAATAAAATATGAATGCAGTGCAATATTTTATTTCGATGAAAGTTATCTATAGAAAGGAGCAAGAGATTTCAAGCAAAGAAACAATTACAAATTTCAAAGAAAGAAATAAAATTACTCTTTGAATGTAATAGGTGTTTAATATATGAATCAAAAAAATTGTAGAATACATGATTCATGCCCCCCCCCCCCACCGACCATGAGGGGGGGAAATTTTTAAGAATGAAAGCTCAAAAATGCCAAAAAACATGCAATTTTGTTCGAAAATGCAAGCTTAGAAATGCACCACCCAAAAACTTCAAGGAAAATCATTCAATGAAGAAAGATTACTTTGTTACTATCAAAAGCCCTCAAGAAAACAATATAAAATCGAAAATAAAAAATCACTCCAAGATACAACTGAGAGATTATACCCTTTTCAATTCAAAATAAATAAGACAGAATAAGAAAAACTTTCAATGGTGAAAAGAAGCTCTAGATCATTAAGAAGAGTCTAAATCAATGAATTAACTAGTCAAAAAATACTCCAATCATCATATCTAAGATCCGGAAAAGAAAGAACAATCAATAGATAATTTTTTCAGAGGTTGTTGTGGTTTTCTTTGACAAACATTGCGACAAGTCAAGTTTTGGCATGCAGAAGGAATAACACAATGTGACAATGTCTCTCTGTACCTCAAACAAGGATGTGACAAGGCTAGTTGTCACGAGAAGAATAATGCTACAATGCGACAATGTCTCTCTGTATCTCGAACTAGGAAGTGACAAGAAACTAAAACTCAGAAAAAAAATGAAAATTTTCTCAGACTCTTCAGTGGAATTTTAGATTGATTGGTCAAACAAGGCTAGGTGATGACTCAGAAAGACTCAAACAAGACACAGGAAGCAAACTAGGAGAACAAATCTAAAAAATCGTTCCCCAGTATGGTTGCCATTTTTTTTGTGGATAAATTTGTAAATGCAAACATAAAAAAATCTCCCTAGTTCAGGAACTCGAATCTAGAACAAAACAAGACATAACACACTCTTTTCCTTATATTCAATTGAAATGCAAAAAGGATAGAAAACTCGTACCTTTTTAACCGATGTTTGTCCTTATGAATAGTATCTCTAAGCTTGATCCGATGTTTTCTAGAAACAGAGACCTATAAAAATGATCAAACAGAACCAGTGAAAGTAACAAACATACATATGTTTCAATGAATCTATGTAAATAGCCAAGGAAAAACACAAATAATAACCATTGATGGCCTTTATTAGGAAAGGAAAATGTATTATTGCATTAATAAATCAGGAAAAATATTACAACCAAGCCTTGGTGTTGACAAACTCTTTCCAGTAGTTCAATGCTTCAATACCCATGTAGCTTCCATGATTTCCATCGCCATCTCTTGAGCACTTTGCCACCACTAAATCTCTTAGAACTAAAATGAGACTCACAATCTCTTGATCACAAATGAGAAGCTTTTCTCAATTCACCATTATTTCATTCCTCATCACATATTCTTCTAACTAACCTTTCCCTTTAGAAGATTCCTCCATTTATAGATTGAAGAGGAAGCCATGAGGAGATAAGGATGAGAGGTTAGGATCTCACTAAATCAGGAGAGACGAGTGAGATCCAAACCGATCGGCAAACAACTCATCATCGAAACTTTTCTTCTAGAGGCTTTGAGAATTTATTCATGGTTCCCACATACAAAGGTTGTCGCACCCTTAAACCTCATCAAAGAGTGACATTGTCGCACCTTCCAGTGATGCAGCATGCAAAAAGTTAAGTTGTCGCACCTTTCTAGAAGGAAACAAGTGACAATCTTGAAAAACATAGTTTTTGAAGGATTTCCTCAAGTTTTGCATCTTCCCAAGGAAGGTTCTTCCAACTTCTTTAAGGATTGTGACAATAATCCTTCAAATGACAAGATATAGGCACACATCATCAATGCCATTGACGTGGTGAAAATAATGTGTAACATTTGGTACAGAGGCCACAATGTATTATATGGTCTGCCATTTTTTTGCGGCAATTTTTTATAGCTCTAGATAGATGTCATGCTATGATACATGGGAGGGAGAATTTCCCTTTTGCTTTAGAGTTGTTTTGTTTATTTTTTGAGAGGTTTCCGGAGACAAGGCCTAATTTTGTATGTTAGCCTTTTAGGTTGATGACTCAGGTGTGGATGCACATGTGGGGTGAGATGATTCCCAAGAGGGGCCAGTTGGAGTTTCCAGCTAGGATTTTCACTGACAAAGAATATAGGTGTGTTTCTTCTTCATTTTTAGATGATACATAGGTAGTATCTTTTGTTGTTTTATAGAAATCGTAGGAAAATGTCAGTGTAATGCAAATTCCTTCTATATTTTTGGTGTGTGACATTGCAATGAAGGTGTGTCCCTTCACTACCCATTGATAACAAGCTATCATAACTTATAACTTGTCCCATTTCCAATATTCCCTTGTAGAATTTGCAACAAAGAAGAAGACTACTAACATTTTTCTTTTCCACATAAAGAGGTAGAGGCACCAGAGGTGTCAAGCAGGGCGAATGAAATTAGGGGAATGAGTTGCACTAGGACGAATGAAATATATTATTTGTAAAATGTGTTAATGCATTGAATTAACATATTAATCACCATTCCCATGATTAAGGATATCTAATAAACTTTCTTTCCTAAATAGTTTGATAGTAATTAATTGCCCCCTTAAATTCATGTCCATGGATAGATTATTGAAATTGAAATTCATGGTTCATAGATAGTTGGTTGAAGTTCATATGTTTTATTAATATTCATATCACTATTGAAATTGAAAAAAAATATTAACATTTATGGGAGGGAAAATCCTATTAATTTTTGGACTAATAAAATTATTTATGAAAAAATAATGTGTTACGAGATAACATGTATACTTTATTTTGAAATTATTTAAAATCTTTAATATAATTACTAATTATTTAGTTTTTAGGGTTATATCAAGAGGTCATGAGCTACATGTGACATCTCTCCCTCAAAATTGAAGAGATCACGGGTTCCATTCTCTTGAAGGGATCAAACTATGTAATCAAAACCATTGGTTTACCCTATTTACTCAAAGGACTTTCTATTACCGACAATTTATCAATAAATTATTGGTAAATAAAATTAAGTATGAAACCCTAAAGGTCTCCACACATCACAAGGGTACTTTGTCCTCAACCTGTCTGATTCCATCTTTAAGGCTTATGGTGTAGGTGTAAACCACAATGAAGATGAGCCTTATTTCTTGGACCATGGTGAATACCTACAATACAAGATGCATACAAGTAGAAAAACATATATTGTCCCTCAAATAAAGATCACATGATTGTAATACATAATCAAATATTGGTGTTCTAGCAAAATAGGTATGGGTACTTATGCAGGGGTTGATTTGGAAAAATTACACCTCTAGAAATTCTAATTTAAATCCTCCACATGATGTTGATGTTGAGTTGGAAAGTCGAATTGGGAAGCGGTTTAGCAAACAACTAGTAAATGCAGATAGGTTCTAATGTGCATGGAAATAATGGGCACAATATTCAGTTGGAGGTTATTGTTGTGGCATCTTTGGATAGGTGACCTGATAAGCAGTTGGGAGGAGCTGTTGGAAGAATCAGTAGGTGATTACCGACGATTTAAAGAATTGGCATTTTCAGAGGATTTTATTAAAATCACGGATGTTACTTTTGGTGGCATAGTTCATTATATGTATCCTCTATAATCATTTATCTTTTCCTTAAAGCACAATGGCCTTTAATCTTTGCAATAATCTTTGAACTTTTTGATCCTAAGTATTAATCTACTCTATATAACTTTAGGGGAGTTGCAAGTTTGCTTGGATCCTACCTTCTCTTCATGAAGGTGGTTGGATATCTACATG
>JZKD02S0906659.1:916390-929634 GCA_000966675.3 Picea glauca
GCTCAGTTATGGAAAGTTGTGCCTGCTCCAGTTGTGGATTAGGTCCTCGAATGTTAGAACCCAAATCTTCTATCTTTCTCGTTCATCTCTCGCTTCCTCGACTTCAAGTTTTGAAAGGCTCTAGCCGAATAACATGCATTAGGAGATCCTCGACGGCTGATCGTGCGCACGAATCAATCGGGATTTGGATTCCCCCCCCAACTTCCTTATTTTTTCCGGGCCTTCCTCTCCTCCACAATATCTACTATTGAGGAAGTGTGGCTTCCAACCTACGCCCTTTCGATGTAACTTCTTCCACTTCGGCCTCCGCACAGGGCGATAACTTTGTTTTGGCGCAAAGCTCAGAATCTCCCTTTGAAGCCTCGGGAACACCTGCTACAAATAAGAATGAGTCCCAGGAATTTTGTGGCTCAGGCCTGGCGCTTCGGCTACCTCAGAGGCCCTATCTTGCATATTGAGGAGTCCCCATGGTGTGACAACGTATCTACCTTATGCATGGAGGATTTGACAAAGGCCCAGAGAAAAAAAAGTTGATTGAATTAAGCTCACGAGACGAGTCACCTATGGTGCATAAGATCAGACTGGTGAGTAGAACGCATCCAACACATCTGGAATTTATAACAGAGCAAGGCAGCGAGCCAAAACGTGCTGGGGAACACTGAATGCCTTGTGATGAGATGTTTTAAACAATTATTGTGTCACATCTACATGACGGGTATGATCCGGGGAGTGTGAGATACAACTGATAGGAATTACAGAGGATGGGTGGTACGATCATCTCGATTCCTTTCAATTCCCCCAGCCTCCATAATGATCTAATGATGGTTGATGCACTTGCTGATGAGACTTCTGTTTGAGCAACCTAGCTCAACCTGAAGCATTTAATGAATTATCTTATGACAATATCCGATCCTTTTGGAACTTAATCGTACTTTGGGCACATGTTCAGCTCTGACATCCTTTCCCGACTCCAAGGGCCAACCGGCCACTGGCGTGATTTTGACTCTCATGTTTTTCGTACGTGATCTATCATGCTATGACGCATGGATGTAACCCACCCTAACTGAAGAAAATAGGCGGCACTAACAGAGACGGTGAAGGTAACCTGAAAGGTTGTATACATCACGTAAGTATCAAACAACCAGACTTAGCGAGATTTACAGGTATGCATCAGTCTGTTTTCTTCCTGTTTATGCTTTTTAGATATTTTTCCAAGTATTGTTCTGTAAGAAATTTCTAAATGATTTTAATTCCAATTGGCAGGAAAGATCCCTCCAATTATCGAGCGAAATCAACTCTGTAAATTCGCCAAGAAATACGAGATAAATTGAATCCGAATATCATCATGTGATGAAGGATATCATACTCCCGAGTTCGGCAACCCCGACAACTTCGCTGACTTGTGCGACATAGTCGAATCACATACCAAGCAAGATTTATCATGGGCTGAAGAGCTAGTGAAGGTGATCGACACAATGCCAAGACAAGTGCATAGATTTATGGAACATCCGATTAGATCTTGGACTATGATACAACAGTTAAAGACCAGTCTAGTGAAGTACCGAGCGCATGTGGTGGAGGTCAGAGGAATTTACATGACTCTGATGGAACAAAACAGATTTCCATGGGCCCAAACTTGCGATGAGCTATTTATCAGTTCGTCGGAGTATGAGAAAAGTCACCCTTTCGAAGGAATATATTGAGACGAATGTTGGAAAGCTGTTAGGAGAGAACGCCATGTGGCGAGTTTTGTTTTGTTTAAACTACAATTAGCTGTTATTTTTAGTTAATTTTGCATTATAAATAAGAGCATCAACCAATTAGTTAGAGGTCGATGGTTTTTGCAAGAAATTCTTCTGTTTTGGTTTTGTCAAGAATTATTTCGAGCTACCGTTTATAGAGAAGTCCTTCTGGACCAGAGACAAAGTTTATTCATCAAATGCTTGTGATTAGACGTGGAGAAGAACTATTTCCTATCTTGTTTCATGAACGATGCTGTAATGAGTAAGATCTATTTAATCTATTGTCAAGTTATCTGGTGCAATATTTTGCTGTTCTTTACTTTAATGATGAAGATGAATCATGGTGTTATTATGAGATGGATGATTAAGTAGGTGAATTTTTTTCATTGCCATTGTCTTATCACATATGTGTTTTCTTTCTGGTAATTAGTTTCTCAGATAGTAATTGGATGCTCACATGGTTAATGTATTAGTACTAGGCTTGTGGTATAAAATTGTCGTCTGCATGCTTGAGCAGTGGGTTATCCCAAGTTCAACCTCTTACCCAATAGTTAAACTTAATTCTATTTTGTTTCCAAGTTGGTTTATATTGGTTTACATCTCATATCGGTCCCACCCAAGAGAAAATACAAAAAGAGATAGTTCGAACTAAAGGAAGAGCCTTCACAAGAAAACATAAATCCCATCGATAAATTGGCTGAATCGCAAGATCTGGAGAACCATTCCACTATTAAACGCTGTAGAGTCTAACTGGGCCTTGGTGGCTGGTTTGGTACCTACTGTTGAATCAAGGGACATAGGACCCATCAACAAAATTGGCGCTAGAAGGAGGGCATGAGAATGAATGGATCGATATGTATTTTACATAGTATTTTAAACAACCTATAGATTCAAAACAACCCACATGCATGGCTAGTCATTCCCAAGACATCCCACACACATTGAGTACTCTTGAAACAAGTAACTCACCCCAGCCCAAGGAAGAATATTTTCACCCTGAAATACCTTATGCTCTTCCTCACGAGGAATTAAATCAATTCAGAAGAATCACAAGAGCATACGCTTGACAGATCGATGCATTGTCCTTAGCTCTGATACTTCCTCGAAGAAAAAAGATAAGTAGGCCAATGGTCAATACTCCCGATGAAGTCTTCATGCACATGGTAGAAGACTTAATAGATTTCGCAATCACCAAAATCTAAGATCCTCTTGATCTGATACCCGAAACGTCGACCGATGATGTCTATGAACCAGACAATTTTTCAGAAGAGGAGGAGTTTAACTCAGAGTCTGAAGATATGGAAGGCAACCGTGACCATAATGAAGAAATGGGGAACCCACCTTTGAACAATCAACCCTAGTTGGTCAGAGACACTTTGGCCCTCCCGGGACTAGTCCATAACCTTCCCCGACATCCAAAGAAGTTACTTCCTAAGTTCAATCCTGAAACCTTAGGATTGCCTGAAGATCATATCAAGAAATTTATACTAGTGATTAGGCTTATGAACGTCCAACATGAAGACATAGTTTGTAGGCTGTTCCCCTATGCTTTTGAGAACTCAACCTCCACATGGTATTTTAACTTACTTGTAAGATCCATAACTAGCTGTACAAAGTTTCAAAAAGATTTTCTAGATAAATTTGCAGAAGAGACTACTACAAGAGCTCTGCTGGATAAGTTGTTCGCTGCCACCAGGAGTTCGAAAGAGAAGGTTAAATATTTCAATCAAACATTCACGACCATTTTAAACAAATTCCATCCTGAAGCCAAACCAACTCAGCAGTTGCAAATCGAAGTATATGCTAATGCGCTCCCAACTTATATTTCCATGTTTGTGAAGAGGGCTACCAAATGAACCTTAGCTGAGAATTTCGAAGAAGCTAAAACAATAGAGTTCCAGATGAAAGGGTGTAAATAAGGCCAGGTCTCTTTAGTTAAGAAAGAATTTCAACCTCCTCCCAGGAGAGGACTCCTTCTGACTAGACTGCCAGGGAAACAAGCAGAACATACTCCCAACAAGGGTAATGGAGACATAAAATATCTACAACACATGGTTAAGAAATTATCAGATGATATCATAGACATGAAGAGAAACGCAGGGGAAGGAAACCAAGGCCAAAGGCCCTATAAGCCTTTCTTTAAAAGGAACCCACCATTCAAATCCATTGAACCTCCCCCAACTAACTTGAATATCGATCTAGGGAATGTCACATCTGATTCCTTCTGTACTTATCACCAGGAAAACCACTCTGAAAGAGACTGCCCTCAATGGGTGCATGCCATGAATTTGATGGCCAACCGGTTTTTAGACAAGGTTTCCCTAACAGAACAACCAAGCAGTTTGGTTATGAATGCTACTGACCAGGAAGAGATTGACCCACCAGAAGATACAACCATGCTGATATGGGATCCTGACCTAATTATACCTTTCGATGACCTATTTCAAGTTCAATAACTACCCGTAGAGATCTCGGTTGTGAAAACTAGAAGTAAAGGTCCTCCTGTATCAAAGGATCCTACCACCACTCAAATGTTAGGGGAAAGGTAAACTCCCAATCACCTGAAAGCACTTTTTTCTCCCCGTAAGAACCCTATTAGAATTCATATGTGATAATCACCCAAACTAGAGTACAATGTAGTTAAAGATCTAAAGAAGTTGAAGGCTAATATATCAGTTATGGACATATGTAGAATCCCCCAGCAAAAAGATTTCCTGCTACAAGCATTGAAATCAGTAGAAAACCCTATCAAAATCAATGAGAAACAAAGAAATATAACTTCCATAGATCTAGTAAATAAACCAACTGTGAATACCTGCTTAGAAGAGAAGAAGGAAAAACCTTTTGTCCCATCGTTTCTCTTAACGTTTGAAGTCTTCAACAAGAACCTCCACAATTGTTTGGTAGATTCAGGAGCATCTTCCAACACTATGCCCTTTTCTATTTGCAAAAAATTAAATGCCATTCCTCTAAAGAGAGATAAACATGTGATACAACTAGACATAACCCAGGTTAAAGTCATGGGGGAACTTAGAGATGCAATGATCAGGATAACAACAAATCCTAAGTTTGTGCAAGTGATTGACATCATTGTAGTAGACATCCTAGAGGCCTATGGGTTATTACTAAGTCAAGATTGGTCTGAGAAGTTAAATGGGTACTTTAGTATAGACTGGGCACACCTTTGGCTACCACTGAAGGGATACAAGAATATGATCAGAATCGATAGGGAGAGATATCTGAAACATACAGTCATTGATCTAGAAACCTTGAATGAACCCTCATCCACAGATTTCCCCATGTTGGGAAATTATTCCTGCGATTCCCACTTCGAGAAATTTTCTCCTCTCTTATCCGATGTCCCTCTCACTCAAAAATTTGAAATGGTTTTTCAAGAGAAGTCACTGATACTGACATAAGACACCCTCTTCTGTCAAGACCTTGTTCTAGAGATTACATAACAAAAGATAGGGGAGAAAGAAAGTAATAAGAAAGAGGAAAAGGGAGATTGTCGTTCAAAAATTTGGACCATATACTTTGATGGATATAAATCGCAGGAAGGATCAGGCGCATGGTGCATCCTCATTGATCCAAAAGGTAAACGTCATTTCGTTTCTTGTAGACTACAATTTAAATGCACCAATAACACCGCCGAGTATGAAGATCTAGTACAAGGGTTAAAGAAATCCATAGACTTAAACATCAAAGTATTGAAAGGTTTCAGAGACTCGAATATTATCATTAGACAAGTAAGGAATACTATAGATTTCAATTCCCCGCACCTAAAGAATTATCAGCATGAACTATATAGGTTAATAGAGCATTTTGAAGCTTTCAATATAACCATGATCCCCAGAGAAAATAATATCCTTGCTGATTCCATGGCCATAGTGGCTTCAAGGTTGTCGCCTCTAGAATATTATGAAGCCTCCTGATTCACTGTAGAACTAATGTACAATCCATCGGTGCCTAACAACATTTCTAATTGGAAAGTCTTTGAAGGATATGAACGGATCATAAACTTCTTGACTAACCAAGACAATTTCAAAGATTTGGCCATTGAAAGTGAAGTATTCCAGGAGCAATCAACAGAAAGTGATCCTCGGACAAGCCAACCTATTGATAGATCAAAATCTCACACCATCCTGAAAGGGATAGCCAATTTGGAAAATATTTTTGACCTGAAAGAACGATTTAGGGGGCCTAAAAATGCAACGATCGATAGCTCCTATCCCTTGCATGAAACTATAAATATCGAAACCTCGGAAAACCCAAAGAATGTGAATCTCAGCAAGACTATATCTAAAGAGAAAAGAAAGGCTTATCTCAAAATGTTCAGACAATATCAAGATGTCTTCGCATGGTCCCACCGAGATCTAAAAACTTATGACACCCATATCATTGAACAAACTATACTGTTAAAACTTGAGGTGAAACCTATCCAACAGAAGCTCCGAAAGTATCACCCATCCTTGGAACCTCTCATGTATCAGGAACTACATAAACTTTTAGATGCCAAGATCATCTTCTAGGTTAGGCATTCTGTGTGTGTAGCAAATCTGGTTCCTATGAGAAAAAGGTCTGGAAAAATTTGCTTATGCGTAGATTTTAGGAACCTCAATAGAGATTCAGAAAAGGAAAATTACCCAGTCTCGTCAATGGAGAAATTCCTGCAGACCGTGTCTGTCTCAGAGATATTCTCTCTACTAGATGGTTTCTTAGGTTACAACCAAGTCCTAGTTTTAGAGGAAGATCATTTAAAAACTACCTTCCGAACCAAGTGGGGAACCTTCGCTTATAAACGCATGCCCTTTGGGGTAATCAATGCAGGGGAAACCTTCCAAAGGGAAATGGACGTAGCATTTTGGGGACTAATAAAAAAGTGCGTGGTAGTGTATTTGGATAGCGTAACTGTGTATTCAAAGAACATAGAAGTGCACATCCAACACTTAACTTAGATTTTTGAAATGTGTAGGAGATACGGTATATCCTTAAATCCCAAGAAAACTATTTTCGATGTCGAGGAAGGTAAGTTGCTAGGCCACATTATATCCCAAGCAAGCATTCACATAGACCCATAAAGGATTAAGGCCATAGCTCAACTCCCTTTGCCTCACAACAAGAAAGCTATGCAGTATTTTTTCGGGCAAATCAATTTCCTGAGGAAATTCACTCCCGATTTCGCGGAAACTACCAAACCCTTACAAAAGATGATTCAAAAAGATGCCGAATTTAAGTAGGATGATGAACGAAAGGATGCTTTCAACAATATTAAAACTACTATATCCCAAGCCCCCATGTTACGAAGTCCCGATTTCAATAGGTATTTCTTCCTCTATACTTTTTCCTCTGACCAATCATTACTTGCAGTATTGACTCAGAAGGATGATGACAACAACAAGGCTCCGATGTCGTTCATGAGCACTAATATCCAAGGAGCCAAAATTAATTATCTTGCTTTTGATAAACATGCCTATGTGGTATATAAGGCAGTAAAGCACTTCAGGTCTTACATCCTCAAGAACCACACCCTCACCCTGTGGTTCGATCCTTGTTTACTCAACAAGAGATGGGGGAGAGAAGAGGGAACTGGATGGCAGTGGTCCAAGAATTTGATGTAGATAATAAAACCTGTCAAACTAGTTAAGGGGCAAGGGTTGTGAAAACTCGCAGCTGAAGCCCAGGACTAAGTAAATGAAGATTCTAGATGGGAGAATGAAATGGCATTATGGTGTGGTGAAGCTTCATACATTTCCTTAGGGCCAGAGTCTTGGTATGAGAATTTGACTTATCTGCTACACCATGAGACTTGTCCAGAAAATATCAACCCTAGGGAAAGGAGAGCTCTCAAGTTAAAGTCTGCACAATATCGCCTCATAAGTTTGGTACTCTTTTAGATTAATTATGATGGGGTACTCTTAAGATGTCTTGAACGTAAAGACATAGACAAAGTTCTGAAGGAGCTCCATGATGGCCCTACCGGTGGACATTTCATAGGAAACACCATCGCTCATAAGATATTGAGAGCTGGCTATTATTGGCCCACCTTGTTCATAGACATTCACACCTATGCTAGGAACAATGAAACTTGTCAAGTAAGTACTGGGAGAGAAAAGAGAGCAGTCGTTCCACTTCAGTCTGTAACTGTTTCTAGGCCCTTTGAGCAATGGGGGTTAGATATCATAGGAGATATTACACCAATCTCTTCAAAATAACACAAGTATATACTTACTGCCACTGACTATTTCACGAAGTGGGCAGAGGCCATCCCTCTGACTCATGTAAATGAAAAGGTGGTGATCCAATTCATAGAACAACAATTGATGACAAGGTTTGGTGTCCCTTCTGTTCTAGTTTTTGATAATGTGGCTTATTTTTCTTCCACTCTATTGACAGAGTTTACTCTAGATAAAGGAATCATAATTAGGTACTCTACAAATTATTATCCACAGGGAAACGGGGTGGCAGAATCAACCAATAAGAACCTGGTGAGAATATTAAAAAAGAAGGTTGCAGATAACCAAAGGAATTGGCATAACCTACTCCATAATTCTCTATGGGTCGATAGGGTCACACCCAAGGAAGCTATATGAAATTCCTCGTACTTTCTGGTTTACGGGCAGGAAGCCATTTTCCCAAATGGGCTTTATCTTACATCTCTTCAACTAGCCCAAGATTCCAGCGGGGAACTCTCATCGGTCATACAAAAAAGAATTGATACTCTACTCATGATGGAAGAAGAGACAGAAAAGGCTAAGTCAAAATTTCTAGCTCACCAATAGATAGTGAAAAGATGGTTTTATAAGCATAAGGCTAAAGAGAATTTTTTTGAAGTAGGAGACTTAGTCCTAAAATGGGACAGAGCAAATGAGCCAAAAGGGAAGCATTCTAAGTTTTAGATTCCGTGGCTTAGACCTTTCCAGGTGGATGAGAAGATTGGGGCAGGCACTTATCGGTTACAAAATCCGAGGGGGGAACCTGACACCCTCCCAGTAAATGGACAAGCCATCAAACAATATTTCCAATAATAATAATAAAAAAAAATGTTTTTGTTTTGTATGAGTGTTTTCATGATTGTGAAATGCATTTTTGTTGTTTTCTTTTTCTTTCTGGATTTCTGCGCTTTTGAAAGTTGTGTTTAGAAAGACAATGGTCATCCTTAAATCATGCGACATAGCGAAATTTGTTCCTAACTCATCACTCACATACCAAAACAAGAAGCATTGAGGAGCTTGCGGTTTCTTTGAGGAGTCCTCTATCTAACCTGCACAAATGAACAACTTCAAAGAAATGTGAGAAGTGTCTGATTAAGTGCTTTGGTAAGACCTTAAGGGAAAGCAGGAAAGATGGAAAGGACTACATGAACCCCGAACACAAAGTTAGCAAAGGATTCACCTTGACCATCTCACTTTGTGAAATAAACAGAGATCATCCTCTCCCACTCTCTCAAGGCATCATGCCACAATAAAATTGATATTATCAAAAGAGTGAATAGTAGGAGAGGGTATGAAGATATCTTTGCTGGGGCTATGGACGCTTTCTAGAAGTGAAGTAAGGTCTGTGATGTTGGGGTGACTCTGCCGGGGCTATGGATGCTCGTTGGTAGTGGAGCAACACCATATCAAATGATTAAAGGTAACTAAAGGCTTCAGGCCAGTGAATACTTTACTAGATTTTTGTCAAAAAGGGCATGAATCAGGGCTACAGGAAACGAAGGATGAATAAAGGTTAAAAACCCCACAGGCAGACCGAAAGAATCAACTGAAGGATGAATAAAGGTTAAAAACCCCACAGGCAGCCCGAAAGAATCAACCGAAGGATGAATAAAGGTTAAAAACCCCATAGGCAGCCCGAAAGAATCAACCGAAGGATTTCAAATGTAAAGGTGAAAGAGGCTCTGATTTAAAACCAGTAAGGTTCTCCACCAACTTTTGTATGAGCCGAGCATGAAGGAAGAACAGAGATTCTGCTTTCGCCCAGTGAATCACCATTTGTTGAGCACTCAACACACCCTAAAAATTCTATGTCAAATTTTACTTTTTGGGTACCACTTAATCTTTTGGCATTGTCTAATTTGACTTCAGTATGGAAAATGTTGCCTTTTCTTATCACTTTTTGATTCTCATTAAGTCTTTAAGAGATTTCTTGGACATGTGAAAACCATCATAACTTAAAAGGACTAACATTTAATTAAAGAATCAACCACTAAAGAATTTCACCCGACGAGTCCAAAATTCAGCACCTGAAAGAATTGAAGATGAAGGAAAATCACTTAAGAAAACCAAAGTTTCTGATCGTTGATCTTTGTCGGCGTTGGAATAAGGGAGTTTTCTTTCACAATGAGAATTATAAAAGGAAGCCGCCGATAGCCGATTTCATTAGACATCGGTGAAAGGGAAAGGGAGTAAACGTTAGCAAAGAAAGAAAGGAATCACCGATGGCTGATTCCTGAAGCATTTCAGCATCGACGAATTTTTGAGAAAGTAAATCCACAGAGAACATAATAAGTTTATCCCCGAGCGCCGATTCCCCAGTGCCTTTTCAACATCGACAGTCCCAAGTTTAGCTCAGATCGCAAATTTTGAACAAAGTCCCAAACCCAACTATTACCTGCAAGCTAGGTCTCTGGTCTTCGATGTCATAGGTCCCAAACCAGTTGTGCTGCAACTGTACCACTGGGCATGAATTATAGGCTGCCTTAGAAGAAATATGATTTGTTCGAATAAAGTAAAAGTACGTTCCAAATAAGACAAGAAAAGATGTGGACCAAACACACAGGGATTTCATATACAAACAAGAAGATGATGCATTCAATCGCTATAACTAGAGCCCGAGCATCAAAATTTTGAGACTTTATATATATTAGATTGCCGTCAAGCTCAGGCTACATATAATAGACATTGTCTACACCTTTTGGCCAACCAACCCAGTTACATTGAGGTTACAAAAATTTTCATAAGAAAAAGGGAAGACTATCAAAATTCTGCGTCATGTCTGATATTACATAAAAAATTCCCCCCATCATGCCTCTTCTGTGCGCAAACTTTCTCCCTGGTTGCCTCACACTCTCGGAGGTGTTGTCACCTTTTGTCCTTCTGACACCCTTTACACTTCACGTAATTGGACGATTGTACATTGTGCTTCCCAAAGCTGCCACTTAAGCCGGGTTCCGTTCCCTTCACAACCTTGTGGCGCTAACACCTCAAGGTTCTTTGCCGCCAATTGCCGACGTAATTCTCTATTCTCCTGGTAAATATCAGCTATGGCAAGTTGTGCCTTCTCCAACTGCGGATTAGGTCCTCGGACATTAGAACCTGAAGATTTTGTCTTTCTCGTTTGGCTCCCGCTTCCTTGACTTGAGTTCTGATAGGCTCTATTCAAATGACATGCATTAGGAGCTCCTTGGTGGTTGATCGTGCACATGACTCAATCGGGACTTGGATCCCCCCCCCAACTTCCTTATTTTTTCTGGGCCTTCCTCTCCTCCATAGTATCTTCTGTTGAGGAAGCGTGGCTTCCAACCTACACCCTTCTGACATTACTTCTTCCACTTCGGCCTCCGCACGGAGTGATAACATCATTTCTGCGCAAAGGTCAGAATCTCCCTTTGGGCCTTAGGAACACCTGCTGCAAATAAGAATGAATCCCAGGCATTTTTTGGCTCATGCCTAGTGCTTTGGCTGCCTCGTAGGCCCCGTCTTGCATTTTGAGGAGTCCCCATGGTGCGACAACGTATCTACCTTATGCGTGGAGGATTTGACAAAGGCCCAGAGCCAAAAAATTTGATCAGATTAACATCACGAGACGAGTCACCTATGGTGCATAAGCTCAGACTGGTGAGTAGAATGCATCTAGAACATCTAGAATTTATATCGGAGCAGGGCAGAGAGCCAAAATGTGCCGGGGAACACTGAATGCCTTGTGATGAGATGTTTTAAAGAATTTTTGTGTCACATCCACGTGACGGGTATGATCTAGGGCGTGTGAGATACAACTGGTAGGAATTACGGAGGATGGGTGGTACGATCATCTTGATTCCTTTCAATTCCCCCAACCTCCATAATGAGATAATGATGGTTGATGCACTTGCTGATGAGACTTCTATTTGAGCAACCTGCCTCGACCTAAAGCATTTAATGACTTCTATTATGACAGTATCCGATCCTTTTGGAACTTACTCCTACTTTTGGCACATGTTTGGCTCTGACATCCTTTCCCGACCCCAAGGGCCAATCGACCACTGGCGTGATTTTAACTCGCATGTTTTTCGTACGTGATCTATCATGCTATGACGTGCGGATGTAACCCACCCTAAATGAAGAAAAATGGCAGCTCTAACAAAGACGGTGCAGGTAGCCCGAAAGGTTGCAGAGATCACGTAAGTATCAAACAACTAGACTTAGCGAGCTTTACAAGTATGCGTCAGTCTGTTTTCTTCCCATTTACGCTTTTCATATATTTTTCCAAGTATTGTTCTGTAAGAAATTTCTAAACGATTTTAATTTTGATTGGTAGGAAAGATCCCTTTGACTATCGAGCGAAATCGGCTCTGTAACTTCGCTAAGAAATCCGAGAGAAACTGAATCCGAAGATCAACAAGTGATGAAGGATATCAGACTCCTGAGTTTGACAACCCTGAAAACTTCGTCGACTTGTGTGACATAGTCAAATCACATACCAAGCAAGATTTATTATGGGCCGAAGATATAGCGAAGGTGTCCGACACAATGTCAAGACAAGTGCAGATATTTATGGAACATCCGATTAGAGCTAGGACTATGCTATAGTAGTTAAACACTAGTTTAGTGAAGTACCGAGCACATGCAGTGGAGGCCAGAGGAATTTATGTGGCTCCGATGGAACAAACCATATTTCCATGGGCCCAAACCTGGGATGAACTGTTTATCAGTTGGTCGGAGTATGAAAAAAGTCACCCTTTCAAAGGGATATCTTGAGACGACTGTTGGAAAACTGTTAGGAGAGAACGCCACGTGGCGAGTTTGGTTTTGTTTAAACTACACTTATCCATTATTTTAGTTAATTTTACATTATAAATAAGAGCATCGACGAATTAGTTAGAGGTTGATGGTTGTTGCAAGAAACTCTTCTGTTTTGGTTTTGTCAAGAATTATTTCTGAGCTACCGTTAATAGAGAAGTCCTTCTAGACAAGAGACAAAGTTATTTTCATCAAATGCATGTGATTGGACGTGGAGAAGAACTATTACCTATCTAGTTTCATGAACGATGTTGTAATGAGTAAGAGATATTTAATCTATTGTCAAGTTATCTGGTGCAATATTTTGTTGTTCTTTACTTTAATGATGAAGATGAATCGTGGTGTTATTATGTGATGGATGGTTAAGTAGGTGTATTATTTTTCTTTCCATTGTCTTATCACATATGTGTTTTCTTTCTGGTAATTAGTTTCTCAGACAGTAATTGGATGCTCACATGGTTAATGTATTAGTACTAGGCTTGTGGTATAAAATTGTCGTCTGCAT
>JZKD02S0906660.1:6492-37844 GCA_000966675.3 Picea glauca
CCTCTCCCCCGGGAACTCAACGCAATGGAGACCATTGCTTCCTAAGGAGGGAGGATTGATCCAGGTGGATATCGGTGGCCACCCACCTTCTCCAACTGGCCCAAAACATGTTTTTAACAATTTTGGTAATTTACTATTTTTAGCAGTTTTTAACTTCCGGGACCATTTTGAGGCCCTAAACGATGTTTTTTGAGAAAACAGGGAGCAACATGATCGTAGATCAATGTTTCTCACCCAAAATTTGTAGTTCTTGGATAGATCTTTCCAGCGAGCTATCGAGCACCCCAAACGTAGATCGTATGCAAAAGTTACACCCCTGGGAAGTTGACGTATCAACTACCCCCATCGGGGCCCACAAACCTTTTGGCTTTTCATCTTCCGGGGTTAGGGTTTTGGATTTTACTTATGTTAAAAAGGCCCTTAGAGCCTCATTGTAATAATCATCTTCTCACGGATGCGAGTAGCCATCACATCTCTTCTCAGAGATAAGCTGCCACCATTCTAGCGAGTCTCTCACTCTGTATTTACAGTCTTTGTACATTTATTTCATTAAGAGAAATCGTGTATTACTGTATATCTATGACTCTTGTTATTTCCGCTATATCTTTGTTATATTGTTGTCTCTCTTGCAATATGTCAAAATATTTATGTGTTATATCTTCGCTCTCATTTCATACAGAAAATAATCCGAATCACTTTTTGACTCGAGTAACCAATGAGAGGGGGATTTCTTGCGTCCTTGCCTTAGTCTTATCATCCCTTTAGGTTACTGAGGACGTCTCCCCTGGGGTAACTTTGATATACTCCTAAACAGAAAGGGGTTTCCTATTAAGGCAACAGTGATAGGTCACCCCATGTTACGCCAATCTTGCATCCACTTGCCTTGGGATTTGGGCAAGTACATATTGTGTGATAACAAGTAGTAATAAAACTACTTTGAGTTTTGATGATGTGGTCTCATCCTTGTTGTCAAAGGAGATGAGATGAAAGAACATGGAAGGGCATATCACAAATGCGTTATTTGCAAGAGGACTCTCCCAAACAAGAAATAGATCTAAGTCCTCAAGTGGGATATATAAATCTAAGGGTAGATCTAAATCTCCTAAAATTTTTGTAAAGGTATGCGAGAGATATGGAAAAGAAGGGCACTACAAGAAGCAATGTAGATCCAAAAGCCCTGAGAGAGGGAAGGGATCTACAAATGCTCCTTATACATAAGCAAAAACTTCCTTTGAAGAAGGAGGGGATGTGTACTTGGCTCCATCAAGCACACATGTAGATCATGAAGCATGGTTGGTTGACTCAGACGCATCTTTTCATATGACTCCCCACAAGGAGTGGTTATGTGAATATGAAAAGTATGTTCGAGGTGATGTTTTCCTAGGTGATGCTTAATATACCTAGTATATTACATTTCTTATTATTTAATAATATCTTATAGGTTTGTTATTATGCAAATATGCATTATAATGTAAATGATAAGTCATGACCTTTGGAAAGAACATGACTTATCATTCCCTACATGTATTTATATACACATATTATATTTCATATGTTCTCATGAAGTGGTCCACCAGATCCACTTCATTTCGTATCATAGCAGATCCACTTCATTTGGTATCATAGCAGTCTTGATCCAGCTTTTGGCCACAAATTCAGAGTTTCTCTAATTTATTGAGGTCAGGTTAGGGCATTTTGTCATTAAAAAAAATCACTAGAAATTACCATTGAAGAAATAATCTTTCAGTTGTAAGAGAATTAGAAGAAGTTAGTTAAAAAAACAAAAGCAAAATCAAGGGAAAAAAGGGAGAAGAAAAAGAAAAAGAAAGAACGAAAAAAGAATAGGTAATTTAAAAGAAAAAGTTTCAAAGAAGAAGGAAGATTAAATTCTAATTTTACTGTTGGTGGTTTACAGCCCCATGGTTTTGGTAAACCATTGGCCCATGGTATTTCCCTATCATATAAGAAAAAATACAATGGTAACTTTTTACAACTTTTTATATACACATGAGGTTGAAGCCAAAATAAAAATTCAATGACCTAAGTCTTTTGGAGTAATATTAATTCAACCCCAATTAACTTGTGTAAATGATATTTATAAAGGAAAAGTAAGAATAGAGAGTATTAAAAGAAACATATAACTTTTCATAAGTTACAAAGTTATTTTAAATAAAAAGTGATAAGGTTTAAAAAATAAAGGGAATTATTAAAGTTGCTTAATACATTTTATTAAATTGGAAGGCAACCGAAGTAATAGTCAAGCTATTCAAAGGAGGAATATGTATTTATTAAGGAGACATATATTGAATAATCAAGAAAAAAATCCCCGGATGGGGTGACACAATGCACAACACCACCACCTAGTACAACGCCCAGCCTCATATTAAATGTGGTAGGCCGCTCCCCATCTATTCAACATTAACAATGGGAGCAAGCCATTATAGCTGACCTCCAGGTAAGCGACCTCTCCCTCATGGGAAAGGGTCGGCCCTGCAAGAATTTACTATGGCAGATTTAATGCGGAGCCATGTCCCGCCGTCCCACAAGCTTGTAAAAGCAAGGAGGCATGGTCACATCCAACTCGTTCTTGCTTTGCAGCTTTCTGCCATTTGTGAGCTTTGGTGCGATTTTCTCTGCATCCTTCCGACTTTTCTGAGCCCTGATGCATTTGATACCCACTCCTTCACTACGATGCCTAGGGAGCGAGATAAATCTCATCGTGGGTCGGCTTGGTACACCCACGCTGCTCAACGACAGAGAAGACAACACTTGGAAAGAGCACTCGTGCTGGCCAACTCCATTCTTTATCAGAGAGCACAGACAACCCATCTCTCACTCCAGGATTATGAAAATGAGTTTGCGACGGAGGAGTGCGCTTGGACCCCTCCAGAACAACTTTCACTCTCAGATAATTGGCAGGCCACAGGCACCATGTGGGAAGAAAATACTCCAACTGCACTTGAAACTCAAGCCAGAAGCAACATTATGGGGAGGCTTGGTGATGAATTCCCAACCCGTTATGTCGAGGAAGTGCCTTACACGGAAAACACTCCGACTACCCTGGAACGTCAAAAAAGAGGCAGCCTGAGGGGGGGGGGCTCTGTGAGGAATTCCCAACGTGTTATGTCGAGGAAGTGCCTTACATGGATTTGGTCACGTAGGGGACATGCGCGATAATTGAGCACCATGAAGACATAGCAGCCATGGACAAGGGTGTGGGCAACGCAGACACAGAGCGGTTACTCCAGGCAAGGCAGCTACAAGGGAAACGAAGGTCACTCTGGGCGAGGGTGATGAAACCCCAATGCCAGCTTCCAACCGAGCCATGCATGGACATACTGGTGCCCCGCCACCCTTCCTCCATGCGACACACTTGGATTTAGTGTTTGAACTACGAGGATAGATGGCAGACTAGGAGCATAGGGCCCTCCTCATGGGACAACGGTTGGATATGCTTTTCGAAGCATACTCCAATGCCCCGACAAATAAAAAATGCCCAATGTGTGCCCAATTGTTTGTCATGCAGGCCAGAGCAGCGCGACAGTAGGACGAGGATGACAGGCCAACGGGTATTTGATCTAGTCAATTTCAGTCTGGTTTTCTCTTTTACTTCCAGCCATGTTGGGGCTCCCTTTTGCTTTAGCTCTTACTATTCAGAGTCAAGTCCAAGCTTATAAAAAAGCTCTCTGTAATGCCTTAAATAGTCTTAAGACGATGCATGGCCATCTATGTTGGTTTCCTTTGGGCAGGACAGATGGCGAAACAATCTTTTGTTTTTTATCCAGAAGGAACATATGAGCCCCAAGTTGTGCTGGTTTCCAGTAAAATGGCGCCACACTTGGCGGCTGTAGCACCGTTGTATCTTTTTGTTAATATAATATAGCAGGCAACACCCCTTTTTTACTTCAAAAAAAAAAATAATCAAGAAAAAAAAAGGAAAGCGTAAACAATGAATTCGATATATAAATCTAAATTTTGGGCTAAATGCCCTTTTTGTGAAATGGAGTTTGAGTATATGACAATTTTTAAAAATCAAAATCGTTTTTGTCCAATTTGTGGGAACTAATTTATTATGGAAGAATATCAAGATAACTCACGAAGGAAATCACTAATATTAAAAGGCGAACTCGGAAATTATAAAGACATCAATGGTAAACTACAAATGGAAATTGAGATGGAGAAATATTTTAATGGGTTAACAAAGAAAAATAATATTTACTTCAAAGAGAGAAATCATGAACTCATCACACAAATTGAAGAACTAGAAACCAAAAAACAAAAAATGGACAAAGACTAACTAGAAAGAGATGAAGAAATATCACAATTAAAAAATCATAATCAAAATTTACTAGTAAAAATCGGGAAGTCAAAAGACAAGAAACAAGAGAATAAAAATTCAGAACAAAAAAATCAAGGTCTCAAAGAGAAATTAACCAATAAAGAGGAAGAAAGCTCCTACCTAAGGAACCTTAATCATAAATTGACTGAACAAATTAAAAATATGAAAGATGAAAAGCCAAAGAATCAAGATATTATAAGTGAATTCGAAAAATCAGATAATGAGGAAGAACTTTTACGCCCAAGGGCTCATAATTGAAGTTTACTCACACAAATTAAAAAGTTAAAAAGTGATAAGAAGTCACTACAGAACAAGTTAGATCAACTTATCAACAAAGAATCATTGGTTGATAAAGAGACAATGACCGAACCTATGGAACTAGAGAATTCTTCAGATGTAAACATATCAATTATGGATAAAGGAATTGATACAGACCGAGCCAACCTTACGAATCAAAAGGATGCAAATCCAACTAATGTAAAGAGGTCTTCAATTTTCGAAGTACAAACAAGCCAGGGGTATGAAGAAGACTCAATTCCAAAAGTTAATCAAGAAAAAGCTACAAGTATAAGAAGTACATATCAAGTTTCAAGGAAGCCTTATCGACATCCTAATCACAAAAGTCGATACTTCAACCAATCAATGCATCAACAGAAACAAATGATCGATATTCTGAAGAATATTACTTCCACTACAAGTGGTGCTCAATGTAGAAGCTACCAGGGGAGTCGAAATACATCATGTTTTTTCCAAGAACCCTTTAAATGCACAGTTTCATAAGAGATCAATTTAGGGTAGGCAAACTCCTTTACAATTCGACAATTTTGCTCAGTCCTTAAAGGATCCTATCGTCTCAAGTCCTCAATGATCATTGACTCAAGAATCAAGAATCAAGAATCAAGAGACAATATTACAATCCAGAGCAAGAGATAAGTCTTTTATAACTATACTTTGAGGACAAAGCATTTTTAAGGGGGAAGACTTGTAATATACCTAGTATATTACATTTCCTATTATTTAATAATATGTTATAGGTTTGTTATTATGTAAATAGGCATTACAATTTAAATGATAAGTCAATGCTAAGTCATAACCTTTGGAAAGAACATGACTTATCATTCCCCACGTGTATTTATATACATGTTTTGTATTTTATATGATGTCAAGTAAATATATAAAATGGATAGTAAATAAAAGATTATTTATTATGGATATATGGAATTATGTTATGTATGCATGATGTTCTCATGAAGTGGTTCACCAGATCCACTTCATGATAACTTGAAAACCAAAATCATAGGACGAGGAAAAGTTAAGTTGAAAGATTAGAACACTGCCTGGTGTTCTACACATCCCAAGATTGGCCAGAAATTTGATTTTTGTAAGTAAAATGGACGATGCAAGAGTAAAAACAGTGTTTGAGAAAGAAACCTGCAGGATGCTTTAAGGAGAAATGGTGTTGTTGAAGGGAGTTCAGATTGGAACTCTGTATAAGCTGCAGGGAAGCACTATTAGTGTTGTGTGTAATAGTTCCATTTTTCCTGAGATTGTAGCTAAAGAAGAAAAAACTCCTACAATCTCTAGAGAAAAGGCCATGTTGTGGCATCAAAGACCGGGGCATATTGGAGAGAAGGGATTTCGACTACTACATGGTAAATGTATGGTTGAAGGTATGTCTAACTTCTCTTTGGATTTTGATTTCTATGAACATTGCGTATATGGGAAGCATAATCGGGTAAGATTCCCCTCTGGTGCAACGAGGGCAGGGGGGATTTTACAGTTGGTGCACATTGATGTGTTTGGACATGTGTTGGTTCCATCACTAGGAAAATCCATGTACTATGTCTCATTTATAGATGACTTCTCGAGGAATACTTGGATATATTTTCTCATTAATAAATATGAAGTCTTTGACAGGTTTAGAGAGTTTAAGGCTCTCGTGGAGAATCAAATAGAGAAAAGAATTAAGATGTTGAGGGTGAATAATGGTGGAGAGTTTTGCGGAAATGAATTTGAAGAATTGTGTAAGAAGTATGATATAGCAAGGAAGAAGACTACTCCATATACACCTTAGCATAATGGAGTTGCAGAAAGGATGAACATGACGTTGATGGAGAAAGCAAGGTGCATACTCAATGGTGTCGAGTTAAGATAGGAATTATGGGCAGAAACAATGGGTACTGCATGTCACTTGGTCCATCGATCACCCTCGTCAACACTGGATGACAAGACTCCACACGAGGTATTGATTGGTAAAAAACCATCTCTCACAGATCTCAAGGTATTTGGTTGTGATGCATATGTTCACGTTTTAAAGGAAAACACGAGTAAACTAGATAAAAGGTAGAAAAGTGTATCTTTATTGGGTATAAAGATGGTCTGAAAGGTTATAGGCTTTGGAACCCAAAAACTAAGAAGGTAGTGTATAGCTAAGAAGTGGGATTTAGAGAAATCGAAGAAGTTGTCAAATAGGAAGTCCTACAAAGGAAGGAAGAACCAAAGAAATAAGAGTTTGAGTTAAAGGATGATGAATCAGACTCTAATGATGATCCTAAAACTATTAGGAATTTAGTGGATTCATAATGTAATACCCTAAGGCTGAGCCCTTGTTGAATTGTCATGATGCTTAATGATGTTATAGGCTGGTTAGCCGAGTATTTATAAGCTGGGAGGCTTATGTGTTTATTACGACGAAGAGCCTAAATGCTAAGGCCAGAGAGCCTATTTTTGTATATGCAATTATGCAGATTATTAATAAAAATACATCGCTGCCTGTAGATCGACCACAAAGAAAGAGTTATGGGGACTAAGCTCCACTAGGTAGGGAAAGGGATGGGACTGAGAGGCTAGGAAAGGGGGGCTAAGCTTGAGGGCTTAATCCAAGGGAATATTATAATGTATTTCTTGAAAATACTAAAGTTGGGAAATAAACCCAGTTAGCCTAAGTTCCTTTGGGTAGAGGAACAAACTCCAAGTGGAGAGGAACGAGCTCCTGGAATAACCAAGAGTCACCCAGGATGCATGTAGATTTATGTGGGAATTTCCACTGTTGTGGGGGTTCGCTCTCACCATTCTAGCTCTCTCTCGATTATGAAAGCTGACCATTCTCACCATTCTCGCTCTCAACATTCTAACTAGTCTCACCATCTTTCCTCATGAGTCCATTCTCATGATTCTTGCCATCCCTTGTGTCGTTCACTCATGCATTGAACATGCATGCAACAAGAGGCATTTCCGCCATTGTTGAACCTCTACCATTGTGAACCTCTATAATTTGTTGAGTCGTCCCCTTGCCTTACCCAATTTTGTTGTTGTGGTTTGAAGAGGCGGGTTGTCAGGCCCGTGGTTGAAGAAGAAGGTTGTCAGGCATGTGAGCAACTCTCTCCGGGTGAGAGAGTTTGTTGGGGAAGTGAGTTCTCCTGGAGGGAGTCCAACAACAACTACACAGCTCTAAGAATTCCTGATCCGACATGTTGTTGAAGCCCTAGAAGGGAAGTGGAGCAGTCGATGGACCGTGGAAAAGTGAAGGTGCATATTCTCGGGGTGGGACAGGGGTGTGGGGAATGAGAGTATGTGAGGAGTGGGCATAAGTAGGCTCCTTGGAGAGTATCCTTCATGTTGCATTGTGCAATTTCTCATAGTCTCAGCCTAGCCTAGGATTCATTTGCCCTGGGTGGAGTTTAGTCCCAGCTTGGGGGTGATCCATTGTTGATAGCTTGGAGAAGCATGGTCTAAGGCTAGGAGGTTCGTGGAAGGTCTACACGCAGTTGGTGGTCTTCTCATAAAAAGATAAGTACCAATTCTATATTAATTTTACATGTTATGTTTAAATGTTGTGTTTAGGCACATGTCTAAACGTTATCAGAATTGTCTGTATATATTGCATGTATGTGTTGTTGTCTCTTCCGCATGAATATGTGTATGGACATAATGTTTATGTATGTTTAAAAATTGCATTAGATATGTATATATGTATATCAAAGCATGATAGTTTCAAGTAGCATTATTGGCCTAGGTGGTTGGGTGTGTTACAACTGGTTTTCAGAGAAGTCTAGTTTTGAGTTAGTTGCGTGTCCATGGCAAGGGTGGTCAGGGAACGTTACAAATTGGTATCAGAGCCCATGGTTTCAGCACTGAGCCTGGAAGGGCCGTACAAGTGGCTATGGAAGCAATTCTAGAGGATTTTTTGTTTAAAGGGACAAAGTTCGAAGTTAAAAGCGTCCCTGAGTGCCAAGAGAATACCTTGGCCATGTTTTGAAGCCTAGGAGGTATAACGGTTTAAGAAAAACATAAGAGAAAAGAGGTCACAGTCACCGTGGGTTTGGGAACGCGAAAATTAAGCTTGAGCCGTTGGAATAGTTCGGGAAGGGAGAGGCCCTTCACATCTGTTGGATCTGGAGAAGATGCACGAAGGATAAGCTTCAAATTCCTTCGGACTTTGTCCCTCTGGTCATTTTAAAAATATAAGCAAAGAAGACTGTCAAAGTCCCAAATTCTGGAACCAATCCGAACCATCTATTCCAAGGGATACATGTCCAAATATTAAGTAAGTTTCAGAGTTTTGGCACTCCAAAAGAAATAGTTTGTGGTTGCGCGGGAGGAAGAGATCCCTAAAGTCTCGTAGCGCTGAAGTGATGTGATAGGATGATGTCATCGGGGGTGACGAGGACCAGTTCGACAATTTGGTAGTTCGACAGCTTGGAGAAAATGCCGAAGGCAGGAAATCCTCGAAGTCTTGAAGCACCAGGTGTGACGTGGACCTACCTAGATCTACCTCGTGTCACTTATTTTTGTACTTTTGACATGCCCTTAGGACTGATTGGAACCTAACACGTGTCACTCGACGAAGGGTCCATGTGTCACCACTTTGATTGGTGACAACTGTACTTCATGGGCCCTAGAAGGTTAAGCAGTTTGGGAGTTCGACGCTCGGGGAAAATTGTTGGAAGAACTTTTGGACCTCCGAAGTCTCGAAGTTTCGAAGTGATGTGGCAGTGACGTCACCTGGGGGTGACGTGGACACACATGATGCATGCCACGTGTCATTGTGTTATCTGCTTTTGAAGGGTTAATTTTCCATTTAGAGCTTGACACGTGTCACCCCTTGGATTGGACACATGTTTGTTTCTAGTGTTCTGCCACATGGCGTCAGATCCTACATTCCAGAGACTTGGCACTCCAAAGGAAATTGGTCAAGAATTGTTAAGTATGAAGCGTCCCGAAGCTCCGTAGAGTGGAGTGAATCCTCGCTGTCCACTGGGAGGGGACACGCAATGGTAGATCCCATGGTTTGTAGAATTAAAGGCATAAGAAGTTGTGGTCAAAGGACTTCGAAAGGCCCGAAGGCCGAAGTCCATCATGACCTTTGATCACAGAGGATGCATGGCACTAGATTCCATACTCCGAAGGAGTGGTACTCCAGGGGATTACGTTGTAGAATTGTTACGGTCGAGGAATTCTAGAGGCTTGAAGTCCGGAGTCCATCATGACCCTTGATCATAGATGACACGTGGAGGCATGAGAGAGAATATCTAGTGGGTTTTCACTTTGAGAGATTGGTAGTGAAGTGTTTTTGGAAACGACCGAAGCTCGAAGTCCCGAAGCTCCTATGCACCATAGATCTAAACAAGGTAGGAGGACCGTCGATCTGGATGTCCTCCGAGTATTCAGAGAATTGACAATCGAGGAAAAGATATTGTAATGAAGGTAGATCCTCTGAAGCCCTGGAGCTCTGAAGCTTGAAGCTTCGAAACAATGGAGCCCTGAAGCTCCGAGGATACAATGTGCAAGGATTCATCGGTCTGGCATTCGGAAGAGGGAAGTGATCCAGATTATTTTCGGCACGAAATGGGAGCGGAGATATAATAAAGAAATGCACAGAGATATTGAAAATATTCAATAATATAATAGACATGTATCAGAGATGCAACCATAAACACAGATATATAGTAATACATGATTTCTATTAATCAGAGAAATGTACAGAGACTGTAAAAATACAGAGTGAAAGAGTCGCTAGAATGGTGGCAGCTTATCTCTGAGAAGAGATGTGACGGCTACTCGCATTCGCAAGAAGCAAGATGATTACAATGAGGCTCTGAAGGCCCTTTTTACAATAAACGATAATGCCAAAAGTCCTAAACATCCAAAAACCTAACCCTAGGAGATGAAGCGCCAAAAGTCATGTGGGCCCCGTTTGGGTAAGTGAGTACATCAACTTCCTGGGGTCGAAACTTTCGCATACGATCTCCGATTTAGGCGTGTGATAGCTCGTTGGAAAGGTATCATCGAGGAGATTCATTTTGGGGGTTCAATTATGCCTTCAACTATCATTGAGATCCTTGATCTCGAAAAACCTTCATTTGGGCCCTCAAAATGGCCCCGGAAGTTAAAACCTGCTAAAAATAGTAAATTGCCAAAATTGCCAGAAACTTGTTTTGAGCCATTTGGAAAAGGTGGGTGGCCACCGATATCCACCTTGATCAGGAAGGCATGAGGTAGCAAGAGATTTCGAAGCCCGAAGTTCCGGAGCCCCGAAGCTCTTAAGGCTCTGGATAAGTGCCTATCCGATAACATTGAGTCATAGTCGTGGTCACATGCGTCAGGGGGCTGAAGAAAAGGGGCTAGTGCCCAAAAATTATGTTTGAAAATAGAGAAGGAGCTCGTGGGTTTTTTTATTTGCACATACCTTCAACAACGAGGTAAAGAAGGCTTGTAAACTTGAAGAGAGGACCCAACACTTATCGAAAGGCGTATTTGACTCTGAGATGGAAGAATCCATGTGCATAAATCGCATCATTGAAGAGACAAATTGTTCAAGAATCCATAACTTCTTGCTCGAAATTCAGAGTTGAGCGTGAAAACATGCATTGGAAAGATCTTGAACAGTGAAAGATGATTGTTCACCAAAAAATTGGACCTAAACAGTCAATTTCTCATGAAATAAGCAGAAAATAAGTCTAATGTATTAATGAAGCATAATGGTTGTGTTTTCATGGAATTTTTAAGATCAGATAGCTTGACAAAGTTCAGTTGGTTACACATTTTTGCAGATTTAACAACAGATTAGTTAGATCAGATCAACATAGAGTGCATAGGGATGGATGATACACAGATAGTCTACAACCAAGAAGATGAAATTAGAGGGCTGAATGTCCAGTTGGGTATGGAAGGAACCAACTCCAATGGACATGGAGGAGGAAAAGAAGAAGACACAAATTTGGCCGAGACCATTAGAAAATTGCAGACAGATTTCCAGAGCCACAAGGTTAATAGTGAAAGGATTATGAAGGCCAAAGAACAAGAAGAAGAATTCAACATGAAGTTAATGAAAATCCTGGATATAATTGAAAAGAATTTGGATAAGGAGAGTGGCTCCAATAAGTCAGGAAGCCATGGGACCCTCGAGGGAAAAGTAAGATCAAGGAGTGGTAGCAGACACCACCATTAGTCCCAAAGGCATTCCAACATGAGAGCACACAACAACTCAAGTGCTTCCCATGTCAGGAAGCGTAGGAGATATGGGGTGGATGAATTGAAAGGATACATGAATAAGATCAAACCTCCTACATTTGATGGAGAGCATTGTTAGGTTATGAAAAAGGTATAAATATTTTCCTTTTTCCCACATTTCATGATATCATCTTGATTGACTTTTCGATTATTTAGGAGCAAATAGAATAGAAAATGAATAATATACTCTTTAGCGTTATTGTTGAAGTTAGATTACATAGATCCTAAAATATGATTGGAATTGTCTGGTTTTAGTACATGATTGGTTAAGTATTGTCAAACCCAAGATAGCAAAGGAAATCCTGAAGATACACAAGCTATTGGAGGTTGAAGACTTTATGGCGCAAGGCAGTTTTGAAGATGATTGAGTTTCTTATATTGTAACTTTATAATAGTAAAGCAATCCTGAGCATCTCTCGATCCTCTAGATAGTTTGATTTATCTAGATTATTGTAATATATAAGGGGTAAATAGATGTTGAAAAGATATAGAAGAAGTACATCCAAGAACTCAGAACTTAGAATTGCTATGCGTTAGTAGTTTTTGTAAAATGTTGTACCAACTATGAAATTAATAAAAGTATTGAGCAGTTTTACCATTTCTATATACTGAATTTCAAATAACAGTGCTTCTAAGGACCAAGGGCTTAGTCTGAAGGAGCTACTGTTCGACCTGTAATTGTATCAGTTCAATTTTTGTTTTGTGATTCGATTCTCTTTTACAGAAGTTAAATGAATGCATCAATGTGTTGATGATTTTATGTCAATTGCAAGAGATAGATATTTCCTTAAGCATTAGATGATTGTTGTTCCAATTCCCATTACCGAGATTTGATGCGTGATAGTTCCTCATAAGTTCACACTTGTTGTTCCTTTTACTTAGTTTACATTTGCTGTTCCTTTCCATTAGAATATAGTTGTTGTTCCTTTCAATAGAAGTACGATTGTTGTCTCTTTTCGATTAGATTACAGTCTCTGTTTCTTTCCATAGATAGAGTAATTCGCCTTTTTCTTTCCAGCAATTTGATTCATAATAATAACCATTTCTGCAAGTCTTTATTTAGATTCAATTACCGCTCTTAAAATGAATTCAATAGATTAATTAGTTCATTTCCATTGCACTACTTTAGATTTCAATTCCTAGAATCTTTAATGAATGTTTGAGGAACTTGATTGTTGATAAACTCAGATTTGCTTTCACTACACAATTTTAGCCTCTACGAGCTATATGCATAGACTTTGTCGATATTCTTTGAGATAAAAGACAAATCCTCGGGTTGATAAATTAATGTTAAACTAAGGCTATTTTTAGACATCTTTAGAGCCCAACATTTTGGCGCCATTGCCGAGGAGGAATGTCAAAGGTAGCATAGATTGTGCCTCTGGAGGACGAGGCATTGAAGACAGAAGGTAAGAACCTACGCAGGCAATAAGTAAGATGCTTATGCCAGCGCCTACCTCCAGCTGACGCAGTAAGAGGTTGCATAGGTGTTTTTCTTTCTTGATTTTCTTTTTTTGTGTGAAGTGTGTATGACTAAGAAGAAAGATCTTGAAAAACCAAAACCCCCACCAAAAATTACCAAAGCCCAGAGCTTGGTGCTCCCTGGAAGAAGCACTTTCATAGACGACATCATCCGAAAGGCAGAATCTCAAGCTTCGGTTGGACCTAGAAAAGGATCTACCCGAATCCCTCAAGTGGAAGTTTCACCAACTACAGCCCACGCTGAGATTCATAGCAAAACTGAAGGGACTGAGCAAAGCTTTCAAAGCACAGATCTTCCACCCCTCAACCCCTTAGAAGAGGGAAACTCTTGTAATCTGGAATAAGAAGAAGGAGAAACCAGTGGGATAGCTAAGAAAAACCCACCACTCGATCCTGAATCCTCTGTGAAAGAAGAAGGCATACCCGAAATCCCAAATAGAAGGAGTGAAATCAAATCCCCTAAAGGATCGGATAACCAACCAATTCAAATAAAATATCTAGATCAAGAAATCCATGAATATTTCTGGCATATTTTCAATCAAATGGCACAACAAAATCCACAACGTCCCCAGACTTCCACTTTGGAATATCCGATAGTTGATCCAATCGCCAATGCGCCCATGAAGGCAATTCCCGTACAAAACCTGCCAACCTTTCATGGATTAATCTCAGAAGACCTGGATGCATTCTTATTTGAATTTGATGTGCTATGTAGAGGTTATGATTACACCTCTGAACCCCAAAAATTAAAATTGTTCCCCTCCACTTTGAAAGGAGCAACGCTACGCTGGTTCATGGGATTAGGGGGAGGAACTATAAACTCATGGGATGGGATGAAACATGCCTTCTTGACAAAATATCAGGATTATTGTAGAACCAGAAACTTAAAATATGAAATATTTCAAATGATTGCAAAAGAAAATGAATCATTAGAAGAATATGTCGAGAGATTTCAATATAATTTACAAAGATCACCATATGGCACGTTTCCAGGTGAAGTACTTGAGGCAACCCTGATTAAGGGTATGAAAGATGAATGGGTAGAATGTTGGAGTTAATGAGGAAGGGTGACATTTATCAAGAAAATTATGATGACATTGTCCTATTGTGCATCAGGTGCTCAAGAGGAAGCTCATGGACCAGATTAGGGATGCGTATCCCCCTCACCAGAAATAACAATGTTACCAGCGGGGGTGTTACGCGAGCTGAAGTTGGTAATCTATTAGAAAACTTCAAAACATATATTTTGAGCACTTTGACTCCACAATTGGATGTATTGCATGCCAAATAGAAAAAAAACAGAAGTAGAACAAACGTTGGCCATATTTTTCCATAGGTGCAGAAGAAAACATGGTCCAAGGGATTGCCCTTTTATCGTGGTCCGGGTTTGTGCTATTTGTGCCAAGGATCACGACATAGAACATTGACCATCGCTTCCTAGACTAAAATTTGTCTTTAGAGAGGTAGAAGAAGAAACAAAGCCATTATATCTGATGGCTCAACGTCGTCAATGGACGAATCGACCTCCAAATACACTACAGGACCCTTCCTCTTTCTTCTCTGAACAATATAATCAGTAGCAAGCTCCTGGTAGCACATGGCATGGTCAACCATTTACTAATCATAACTGGCAGCCCCAGCAATACCCACCTGCAAATCCCACTTGGCAAAATGAACCCGCTGCATATCCTGCCTGGCATAATCAACCAACTGCAATTTCCACTTGGTCTAACTCACAATATTCCACCTCATCCTGGAATAACTCAAACAACAACATCTACCCTTCACAGTGCCCCAACATGACTACCCAAAACTCAAATTGGAATTAGAATTGGCAGTGCTCCATGGGGATAAACAACCAACCCATGGGGATGGCCCCTCAAACTCAGCCTATGCTACAAGCACCACTCCAATTGCCCCAAAATCTGCAATCACAATTGTGCCCTCAACTACCAGCCCAGCCTCACCCAAATCCAAATAACAGACCGGCTCAACTCATCCAGATTATGGAGAATGGGGAAGGAGATATCAACTCGGTAGGGTGCAGCGAACTATGGTTGAGATCGGGACGAATAATCTCTCTTGAAGAAAATAACGTTTTTCAAGAGCAGGAGAGTGAAAAACAACCAGAAATAACACCTTCGACTGTGGTAATAATAGAAGAAATCGAGCAGGGGGGAAACATAGTCGAATCACAAAACCCTGATAAGGATGAAATGCCCTCCCCTCCGTTCACCGAAAGATTGATGATAGCAAAACCGACCGTATATCCCAACTTTGACATTATAGTGGAACTCAAGAATTTATTTATCAATATTCCACTCTTGCAAGCTCTTCAGGACATCCCAGTCTACGCATAAACGATCAAGGAGCTATGTGGGAGAAAGCCCGTCAGAAAAATTAAAAATCCATCATCAACACTCCGCGTGGTAGGAGCCTTGTCTGATCTAATTTTAGGTAGACAAGAACCGGTCAAATATGCAGATCCGAGGAATCCCATAGTGATAGTTCAAATCTAAGGTTGTTCTTTTCCCAATACACTAGTTGATTTGGGAGCAACCATCAACATCCTGACTATGGAAACCTGCAATACCCTTGGTTTTAACTCCTTCGAACCCACCACAATAATGCTGCAGTTGGCAGATCGATCGGTAGTTCGACTAGTTGGCACATTACATGATATAGCCATCTCCGTCGACTCTTGGGAATATCCGGCGGACTTCCTCATCATCAACCCAAGAAGTGGACTTGAAGGGCATCCATTGATAATGGTCAAGCCATGGCTTGCAACAGCAGATGCGTGCATAGGATGTCGAGCGGGTAATATGACAATCACTAGAGGGGGTATCACAAAGAACCTCATTTTATATCCTTCTGCTAAACCAAGTGCAACTTTCGTATACCCACAATTGCCACCACTGCGATACCCAGAGAGGGATTTACGAGCCCCTCTTACACAGGAAGAAGCCCTCAGACTTAAAAACCAGCTAGTGGATGACGTAATCAGTGGGTTTATCAATAGTCCAGCCACCATGAGCAACCTGACCTACCAGATGCTCCAAGCCGTTCTAGACTGTGAAGCATAAGGAGACTTGCTGGAAGATTTAATGGAATAACAAATTCCAACTACAGTCGTTCATAACAACAAACCCATTGAGATTGCACCAGGGAGGTCTCTAAACATCAATGCCAATTTAGATGGATAATAACAACAAAAGCTAACTCAAGTCCTCTCCAAATACCAACAAGCTTTTGCATGGGAATATTCTGATATGAAAGGTATTGATCCGCAACTCTGCACACACCACATTTATGTTGAAAAAGATGCCTGGCCTATCCGACAACCACAGAGAAGATTGAATCCTGACCTCCGAGATATCGTTAAAGAAGAATTACAAAAGCTGTTGGACATAGATTTTATATATCCCATCTCAAATAGTCGGTGGGTTTCCCCATTAGTGATTGTCCCAAAGAAAAATGGGAAATGACGAATCTGTGTTGACTACACGAAACTTAACAAAGCCACTTAAAAAGACCATTTCCCTTTTCCTTTCATTGATCAGGTCCTGGATACATTGGCACGAAATAAATTCTTTTCTTTTCTAGACGGTTTTAGTGTGTACAATCATATTCAGATTGCCCCAAAAGATCAAGATAAAACTACATTCACATGCCCCTCGGGCACTTTTGCATACAGAGTATTACCCTTTGGACTTTGTAACGCTCCAACCACTTTTCAAAGGGCCATTCTGAGCATATTCAACGATTTGATCAGTGAAGGAATTGAAGTCTATATGGATGATTTCACCCCTTATGGCGACGACTTTGATCAAGCACTAAATAACCTGGAGAAAATACTAGAGCGGTGCATTGAGACCAGGTTATGTTTAAGCCATGAAAAGTGTCACATGATGATGACAAAAGGTGTGGTACTAGGGCATTATATCTCTGTAGATGGAATTAGGGTAGATCCAACAAAAATAGAGGTAATCCTTAATCTACCTACACCACACACACAAACTGAGGTATGTAGTTTCCTTGGCGCTTCAGGATACTATCATAGATTTATGGAAAATTTTGCAAGAACCGTTGCACCTTTACATGCTTTGACTTGTAATGTAGAATTTCAGTGGTCTGACAAGTGTGATGTGGCATTTGTAGGACTCAAAAAGTTTATCTCGACAAGGGGGGCAAATTGGAAAATACCATTTCACATCTCCACCGATGCATCAGATATTGCCATAGGCGCTGTCCTTGGATAGGAGGAGGACAAGAAACCCTACGCCATTTATTTTATTAGCAAGAATCTTAATCCAACCGAACTTAATTATACAGTAACAGAGAAAGAGTTTTTAGCTGTTATACATGCCATCAATAAATTTTGTCATTATATAATAGGCTATCTGGTCGTTCTGTATATTGATCATTCTACTATCAGATATCTAGCTAATAAACCAATTACTAATGGATGGGTCACTCGATGGTTGTTACTATTGCAGGAATTTGATATCACCATCAAAGATCGACCCGAGAGAGAAAATCTTGTCGCAGACTTCCTATCCTGCATACCCAAAACATACGACTCCTTAACAGTCGAAGATCGATTTCTACATGAGCATCTGTTTGCCGTTACTACAAAGCCACCTTGGAACGTTGATGTGGCGAATTACCTGGCAGTGGGAAGATTACCGGCACATCTTTCATCTAGGGAAAGAAAACTGATCGTCTAGCATAGCGTACGATTTGCCTGGATCAACGGATATCTCTTCCATACAGGATATGATCTCCAGATCCGCAGATGCGTACGAGATGATGAAATCTACGACATTCTAAAGGATGGACATGATGAGCCCTATGGTGGGCATTTTGCAGATTGCAGGATTGGACACAAAATCTTGCAGATGGGCTATTATTAGCCCTCAATATTCAGAGACGCGAAGAAATATGTCCAGAGCTGCGATAGTTGTCAACGGATGGGAAAACCAGGTCAGGCTGATGAAATGCCTTTGAAAGCACAAGTAGTTGCAGAACCATTTGAGAGATGGGCACTAGAATTCGTTGGCCCCTTCAATCCAAATTCAAATCAGAAGACCTATATTCTAGTCACAACCAACTACATGACTAAATGGGTAGAGACATAAACCTTACCAAATGAAACAGAAGAAGTAGTCATCAAATTTCTTTTTAAATTATTCGTACGCTATGGACTACCAAGAGAGGTAATTACTGAAGGGGGGTCACAATTTACAACTCATAGAATCACCACCACCCTAGATAATTATCATATCAAACACATAATTACTTCTTCGTACCATCCATAAGCAAATGGGCAAGTGGAAAGCACCAATAAAGTCCCGGAGGCAATCCTGACAAAGACTGTCTCAACAGACAGATAGAATTGGGCTTCTGAGCTCCCAAATGCCTTATGGGCTTACTGCACAACATGGCGTAATACCACTGGCTACTCTCCTTATCATTTAGTCTATGGCAAATAACTCATCTTCCCAATCGAGTTTGAAATCAAGACTCTAAGGATGGCCCAGGAAATCAGACTGGATCTTACAAAAGCACATAAATAACTCCTTCAACAACTCAACGAATTGGATGAAGCACACCTGTCTATTGTAGAGCGCACAACCGTTATTTAGCAACAGAGGACGACCTGGCACGACAAACATATCAAGAAAACATCATTTAGAAAAGGTGATTGGGCGCTCCTCTATGATTCCAGATTTCAGGATTTTCCAGGAAAATTACAGACACGGTGGCTAGGACCATACGAAATCAATGAACTCCATGATAATGGCACAGTCACGTTAAGTACCATTGACGGGTTTGGATCTCCATTTCGGGTCAATGGACACCGACTACGACTCTATCATCAGCCGCCCTTAAAAGAATCTTTCTACCATGAAGTAAGTAATGATCCTACCGTTTAAATTTTGGCTGGATGGGAAGGTAATCCAACCACCCCAACTCCATAAATGTTGAATTTTGTTGACATTGTACATACTGTATATAATTTTGTTTTCTGTAAATCTTATTTAGTTTTTTATTATTTTTGACAGTCATCTGAGAAAATCATAACTAGGGAGGATAACTGTAATAAACTCAATTAACACTCTTTTCTGTTCCGAACTCCTGCTTCACCTCATCACCCAAACCCTGTTTTTTGTAGAAAAATGAATGTGTCAAGATTTAACAGCAGTAATTGGGCAACTATAATGAAATTCATAACATTAACAAACCATCCACTACTTAATTTTGAAATAAACCAACTCATAAATGAATTTAGTTGATGACTAATCAACCTTGGATTCAAGAAAAACACATTTCCAGGTTTCTAAAAATTACCTATTCAGATGGTTAAGAACGGAACAATTGATGTTCCTTTTGCGCGCTTGCTGTTCCTTTGAATGGAACAATTGTTGTTCCTTTTGCGCGCTTGTTGTTCCTTTGAATGAAACAATTGTTGTTCCTTTTGTGCGCCTACTGTTTCTTTGAATAGAACAATTGTTGTTCCTTTTGCGCGCCTGTTGTTCGTTTGAACGGAGCAATTGTTGTTCCTTTTTGCACGCTTGTTGTTCCTTTGAATGGAACAATTGCTGTTCATTTTTTGTGCTCGTTGTTCCTTTGCACACCCGTTGTTCATTTTGTCGTTCCTTCCCTACATTGTTGATAAAACGCTAAACCTTTCCTTTGGGGTACAACTTTCACCAACTAATTTTCACCAACATTATTTCTAACGATCTATCATTATTTTGTGGACTATCTCCCATACCTTATCAAATTATTTTTTTGGATCACTTTCTTCGAAATATCTTAAACCTTGTTCATAACCTGTAACCACCATAATTCGTTTCTTTTCCCTTATACATACAAATACACTTAAATAATATCTCGCCTTTATAATTAATAAAGAGTCCGCGACACACTTTTACTTGGCATCCTTACACTTCTTTACGCCATCCCTTACTCTTAAGGAGTAGATGAGCCTCCCTTCATACACTTGAAAAAAAAAAAAAAAATCTTTCTTTTCCCACAAAGAATAGGGGGTCTCATCACGAGCCAACCTACCACGATCATAGGATAATAACCTAAGTGACATTCCCACTATGGCTACCACACCAGGGCAATGACCGTTGACATTTTCTTTTGTCAAAGGACAAGAGGTCTCATCACGAGCTGACTTGTTCACTTAAGTTACATTCTAGTGAGTAGCATTATCATCATCTGGATACCAAACCAGGATAATGGTCTTTTTTTGGGAAAACTTATTATATATATATAATAATAATAATAATAATAAAATATTTCAAAAAGAATAGGGGGTCTCATCACGAGCCACCTACCACGATCATAGGATAATAACCTAAGTGACATTCCCACTATCGCTACCACACCAGGGCAATGGCCTTTGACATTTTCTAGTCAAAGGACAAGGGGTCTCATCACGAGCCAACTTGTTCACCTAAGTTACAATCTAGTGAGTGGCATTATCACTATCTGGCTACCAAACCAGGGTAATGGTCTTTTTGGAAAAGATGATTCAAATAATTATCAAGGATATAGGCTCATCTAAGGGTTAAAAGGCAACCCTGTCGAGGCTATGGACGCCTACTGGCAATAGTGGCTCTGCCTGTGATATGGAAGTTTACCTTAAACACCAAGTTTCTGCATGTCTCTAGATTTCCTTCACTCAATAACGTGGCTATCATTTCGGTTGTATTCAATAAAACGGAAAATTAACAACATTATGATATGTGGGATATTATTTAAATGAACAGATTTAATTTATTCAGCGTATGTATCCTTAAAAACATTCTTTTGAGTATAGGTATATTTCAATTCCACAAAAGAGGACTAACGTTTAATGATTACTGTTAAATTATGCTATTTGAAAATAAATCATTGATCCCCATTGGCAACGACAGTACAATCATTACTTCTCACCATCAATACCTGCACTCATTACTTTCCCCTACACTGACTGTCGAGGTTGACCTTCATATTAATGAGGGGAGTGGACGCTCGGCATGCTTCTCAATAAAGATAGTAATGATTGTAATAAATACCCACATTTGTAAACATTTGTTGTCTCTGATATTTGCTATTTTCGGTAATTTTTCCTCCAAGTTGGTCTAACCAAGTCTGCTACCAGGAATGATAGTCATACACATTTTCTCACAAAATGGGTGGTAGAGGTGTGCATAGGGAGCCAACTTTACTACAGGTTACAGAGCAGGCAAGAGACATCCTGCACCGGTTGGGGTGGATGGAGTACTTCAACCGTCTGCAAGGATATGACATGAATGTCATGCTTTAATTCTTTCAGAATCTACAGGGAGAAATATCTATGGTGCGAGGCATACAAATCTCAGTCACCTCAGAAATCTTAGTAGAGGTCACAGGGCTCCCTACCACGGGCATTCAGTGGACATGAAGATACACAAAACTGAAGGAAGCTGTGGAAACTTTCACAGACCCTGGGGAAGAATTGGATAAGAAGGGAAAGGGACTTAATCCTAGTACCATCAGAGAACCATGGAAGGTACTGGCAGGGATAATTCAGCGGTACATCACCTGTGATGGATGATATGACGTAATTTGACCTCGCCATCTCAAACTGCTGGCAACTTTAAAACAACGATTAGTACTTAATCTACCTTTCTTTTTGAATGCCATATTGCATGAGGTTGCCTTAAGAACACAAAAATCCAAGGATCCCGTTACTATTATCAGTCACCATAGATTAGTTAAACTGATAACAAATAAAGCACTGAGTCAAACCCAATTGACCTGGGATAACCTGATTGAGGCCAATAGACCTCCACAATTAGAGCAACCTGAATTATGCCATGAAGAACCACCACAGGAAATTGAAGATAGACAGGCAGAAGAGACTACTGCCCAAAGAGAAATCCCATCTCCTCAAACCGAAGCTGAGGCAGACCCTGCCCAAATCACAGAGGCCCAAACCTCACAAACACAAGCATTAACGAAAAAAGAGGAAGAGAGCAATCACTGTCCCTAAAACCATCATTCAGACAAGGAGAAGAAGCAGACGAATTTAGGAAACAACTGAAACAATTCAGGGTACAACAAAATAGCCTGAAGAACTTCAGAATTCTACAGAACAGTCTCCATGGGAAAATGTTCAAGAAATTGGGCAAGCAGAACATACCTCACCAAGGAATAATCAGGAAGACACCCAACTGGCATTAGAGCATATGAAAGAACAATTTTTGAAGAGCTATGAGGTAGAAATAACCCAGGTTCTGGGAAGCTTGGGAACCTCAATTGACAGAGGCATAAATAATCTAGAAAAATGCCCAGAACAAGCCTCATCTTCAAAACCAGTTGAAGATTTTCTTGATATTGAAATGTCTTTTCCAGAGGACATAGCACAGGAAGAACCTCATCTTGAAATAAGAAGTCCTCCTGGATAGACAGAACATTTGGAAGGAATAGAGGAACAACCATCTGCTGGCCAAAATGAAGAAGACCTTGAGACCTCTCATAAACAAAAATCAACCAAGAGCCATAAGAAAATTAGAAAGTTAAAAAAGGAAAACAAATTGTTGAAGAAAAAGGCTAAGAAGGTTGAAGTATTGAAGCAGAAGGTGGGTAAACTCAAGGAAATTATTAAGGAATTGAGGAAACAGTTAGAACAAGCAGATAAGGCCCACAGAAGAAAGAAGAACAAAAGGGCCAGAGTGAAAGGAAGAAACCCTTTTTCTAAAGAAGCAGTCAATGCAAATTCTGTAGGGATACAAACAGACCCTGAAGAAATAGTAGTAGAAGAAACAATAGCTCTGAACGAGGAAGTAGTTCCTGTAGAAACATAGGAAAATATGACAGCTATAGAAACAATTGATGCTGAGGTGCAGACAGATACCCCAATATTAGAGGAAATAGCTCAACTCCTTGAGAAAAATGCTACCATAATGAGATTGGAGGAAGAATTGATGCAGTCTCAACAAACCTTGGCTCAAAACAAAAATGAATTACTAACTATAGCAGAACACCAGGCACTCCAGCCCCAGAAACATAGGGCTATTGTGGACAGACTGGAAGCAGAACTTACACTGGTCCAACAAGCATTAACTCAATCCATGGAAGAGATGGGTGCTATGGAAGAATACCAAGCATCTCAATCTCAAGAACATGGTGTCACCATTGATAAACTAAAGGCAGAGTTGGGACAAGCCCAATGAGCATTAGCTCAACACCAAGATGAGATAGTCACTAGGACTGAACATCAAAAGATTGTTAAACAACTGAAGGACATAACAACAGAGAGTGATACCTACGCTGCGCTCACCAGAGCCTAAGGGAAGATAAAAAAGGTGCAAACCCAATTAGAAAAAGATTTGGAGCAAATCAAAGAAATCTGTGATGTCTACTTTGATGCTTTTAATTGTAGAGTCCCTGCCACCAATTACACTTTATTCTTGTTGGAACGGTATCTGTTATTAAGAGTGAAGGCCATCAGAGCAGGTAAACCTATTTCATTTGCCACTGTACCTAGGTTTATTTCATGTTTCAGAGAGCAGGACGAAAAGGTATAGTACTTTTTGTGCGAATTGTACTTTCATAATTTCATTCTGGAAGAAAAAAGGGAAGATAGCCCTGGCCCATTCATAGGTGACATACAGTTTCAGGCATTTTTGTCATTTACTTAGAAGCAAGTCAGATGGGGTAAAGCTCATAAAACCTTCCTAAAGAGGGAAGCTGGGCTAGATCTCTGGGTTAGGGGAGAACCTCCAAAGTCCTTTCCAGCCATTATGTGACATAAAACCTTTATGAAAAGAGGGGGGGTTGTAGAATCCTTAGCCCCTATCCATCTACAGGTTATACATTCAGGTATCACTCATTTTAGGGAGCTTAAGGAGGAAGCTCTTTCTGCTTCTAAACTGAGATGGGATGCATCCTCCAGTGAAGTAAAGAGTAGGGAACCCTTCGGGTACAAGAATTTCTTTGCAGCTACTTACAGAATAGAGAGATATTCTAGATTGCTCCAACAGGAAGGGCCTGCTTGGATTGGGTGCAGATATAATCCCCCTATCATCTGGTTCCCTCCAGAAAGTTACCAAAAAGATTATCAAATTAACAAGAAAAGGGAGGATGTTGCTTTTGGAGAACTCAAAAGAATTAATGGGTTCAGAAGGCCTGGTGAACCAACCTTTCCACCTTACAACATTAATGATTTACATGTAAGATCTCATCTTGCATGAGGACATGCAAGAAGATAAGCTGGGGGGAATGTTAGGTTATGAAAAATGTATAAATATCTTCCTTTTTCCCACATTTCATGATATCATCTTGATTGACTTTTTGATTATTTAGGAGCAAATAGAATAGAAAATGAATAATATACTCTTTAGCGTTATTATTGAAGTTAGATTACATAGATCCTAAAATATGATTGGAATTGTCTGGTTTTATTACAGGATTGGTTAGGTATTGTCAAACCCAAGATAACAAATGAAATCTTGAAGATACGCAAGCTATTGGAGGTTGAAGACTTTATTGCGCAAGACAATTTTGAAGATGATCGAGTTTCTTATATTGTAACTTTATAATAGTAAAGCAATCCAGAGGATCTCTCGATCCTCAGGATAGCTTGATTTACCTAGATTATTGTAATATATAAGGGGTAAATAGATCTTGAAAAGATATAGAAGAATTACATCCAAGAACTCAGAACTTAGAATTGCTATGCGTTAGCAGTTTTTGTAAAATGTTGTACCAACTATGAAATTAATAAAAGTATTGAGCGGTTTTACCATTTCTATATACTGAATTTCAAATAACAGTGCTTCTAAGGACCAAGGGCCTAGTCGGAAGGAGCTACTGTTCGGCCTGTAATTGTATCAATTCAATTTCTGTTTTGTGATTTGATTCTCTTTTACAGAAGTTAAATGAATGCATCAGTGTGTTGATGATTTTATGTCAATTGCAAGAGATATATATTTCCTTAAGCATTAGATGATTGTTGTTCCAATTCCCATTACCGAGATTTGATGCGTGATAGTTCCTCATAAGTTCACACTTGTTGTTCCTTTTACTTAGTTTACATTTGCTGTTCCTTTCCATTAGAATATAGTTGTTGTTCTTTTCAATAGAAGTACGATTGTTGTCTCTTTTCGATTAGATTACAGTCTCTGTTTCTTTCCATAGATAGAGTAATTCGCCTTTTTCTTTCCAGCAATTTGACTCATAATAATAGTCATTTCTGCAAGTCTTTATTTAGATTCAATTACTGCTCTTAAAATGAATTCAATAGATTAATTAGTTCCTTTCCATTGCACAGCTTTAGATTTCAATTCCTAGAATCTTTAATGAATGTTTGAGGAACTTGATTGTTGCTAAACTCAGATTTGCTTTCACTACACGATTTTAGCCTCTACGAGCTATCTGTATAGACTTTGCCGATATTCTTTGAGATAAAAGAAGAATCATCAGGTTGATAAATTAATGTTAAACTAAGGCTATTTTTAGACATCTTTAGATCCCAACAAGCATAAGAAAGATGAATATGCCAAGACATGGTTGTTGGGCATGAGGAAATAATTCCAACTGCATAATTATTCTTCTCATGCGGAAGGAAGAATTTCTATTTATCAGCTAAAAGGAAAAGCATCCATGTGGTGGGATCAACTTGTGCAAGTGCAACACATCAAAGAGAGAAATGTGACTTGGAAGGAATTCAAGAGGCATTTTGAGAAGAAATACCTGACCAAGAGATATTATGATAAAAAGATGAAAGAGTTCTTTGAACTCAAATAGGGCAGCATGACTATTGATGAATATGAAATGAGATTATTAGAGCTGTTGAAGTATATCTCCTTCATCAAAGATGAGACAATGAAGATTCAAAGGTACCTGAGAGGGCTGCCATCTTTCATCAATGATAAAATCCAATATGATGATCCCAAGACTCTAGAAGAAACCATAAGGAGAGAAAAATGCTTATATGATCAACAAAAAGGAAAGCCTACTTTCTAGAATGCTTAGGAGGACAAAAAGAAGTTTAAGAAGGAGGAGAGGCAAAAGGCGAACAAGGCACCCTTTTTCAGAAATAGTCCTCAAGGAAAACCATCTTTTAGAGAGCATAGAATGACTGAGGTAGTTGGGCCAAGGCCAAGGCAGACACCCATTCATTGTTGGGGCTGTAAAGGAGACCATGAGTATAGAGATTGTCCTCATAAAAGTGACAAAGTGAGAGCTGTCCACAATGTACAACAAGTAGAAACAGTGGAGGACATGGACATAAGGGTACTAAGGATCTACGTAGCCCTGGACAACAAGCAAGATGAGTTTCAATCACACATGATTGAAGTTGAACCATGCCTTTACTATTTTGATAGATTCAAGAGCTATTCATAGTTACATAGATCCTAAACTTGTGGAAATATTGTTTTTGCCAAGAAGCAAGCATGATAAATCTTGGCTGGTACAACTAACTACAGGATCCAGGAGAAAAGTGGTTGAGCTGGTTAAATCATGACCAATGGACATGAATGGGATAAGTACCAAGGAAGATTTGAACATCTTACCATTAGGTTCATATCACTATTTAATTGGTATGGATTGTTTGGACCAACACCATGTTTTCCTGGACTATCATAACAAGGCATTCACTTACTTGGAAGAGGAAGGGAACCCAAGAACAGTCCAAGGAATTCCTAGGGCAATTACTGTCTGAGAGATCTCAACAATGCAGCTAAAGAAGTGTTATAGAAAGGGCTACCAAATATTTGCAGCTCATATGTAGGAATCACTTAAGGATAAGGTGTACAATATTAAGGATCATGCAGTCCTCAAAGAGTTTGATGATGTGTTTAAGGAGATACCATGATGACCCCCAAAGAGAGATATTGATTTCTTTATAAATTTAATGCCTGGAGCAGCTCCACTATCGAACACTCCCTAAAGAATGAGTACACCAGAGCTGAAGGAGTTGCAAATGCAACTTGAAGAACTTTTGAAGAAGGTGTATATATGCCCAAGTGTGTCACCTTGGGGCACCGCAGTTTTATTCGTGAAGAAGAAAGATGGGACATTTAGATTGTGCATTGATTTTAGACAAGTGAACAAAGTGACTATAAAGAACACGTATCCCTTGCCAAGGATCGATGATCTCTTTGATCAATTAAATGATGCAAATATATTCTCAAAGATCAATCTCAGATCGGGATACCATAAAGAAGGATCAGAGATGAAGACATCAACAAGACCACCTTTAGGACAAGGTACGATCATTACGAATTCATAGTGGTGCCATTTGGATTATCAAATGCGCTAGTTGTTTTTATGTGCTTAATGAATGGTGTTTTCCAGGAATATTTATACAAGTTTGTCATTGCCTTTCTGTATGACATTCTTGTATATTCCAAGTCGGAAAAAGAGCACGAGAAACACTTGAGGATGGTGTTACAGGTGATAAGAGAGCACCAGCTGTATGCCAAATTGAGCAAGTGCTCATTTTATCAAAATCAAATTCACTATTTGGGGCATATAATATCCGAAGGAGGAATAACAGTAGACCCCGAAAAGATTGAAGCCATTAAAGGGTGGACATCACCTAAGAATGTGATAGAAGTCAAATCTTTCATGGGTCTAGCTGGCTACTACAAAAGATTCATTGCAGGGTTTTCAAAGTGTAATATTCCAGATATAAAAAGTATGCAGAATAGAAATAAAATGCTAGAAATGGAAGATAAATAACAATATAACAAGAACAACACCACAATAACACTGAAATGATATCAAAATAACACCAGAAAGAGAACTTTAATTCTGAGAGCAATGTTCACGGGCCTCTTCGAGAGGGCAACTTCCAGTCGAGCAGAGCTCTATTACAATAATATCCAAGCTAGGGTTCTCATACCCTCGACTCCTATTTATACTAAATATGTCTATCAAAAGAATCATCTAGAGGAAGATCCTTCTAGAAGCGGAAGCTTCTATTAGGTCTTCTTACATTCAACTTATTCTACTTTATTGCAAGACCTTATTAATATTGACCTTTATTACATCCGAATATATTATTCTACATACACGAGGGGTTAGGTCCCTAACATGTCCTCCCCCTTAAAAACAACCTTGTCCTCAAGGCTTGAGATGCGGAAATTGCTGCAGAATGGTAGTTGGTTCCCAAGTGGCATCTGTTGGAGTTGTATCTTTCCACTAGACTAACACTTCCTTGATGCTTCGCTGACGCAGGTCCAAAACTACTTGTGGCTGTAGCCAAATGGATCCTTTTTTGTCTAACTTGGGAAGGTTGGTTTGAGTTTGCACTTAGTTCCAATCACCTTTTTTAAGCATGAAACATGAAAACAAGGATGTAGCTTAGAATGATTGGGCAAAGCTAACTGATAGGCCACCTGTCTCACATGCTTGAGAATGGTATAAGGACCATAAAATTTGGGCGCCAACTTCTGACAATGGTCAACCTTTAGGGAATTTCACTTGTAAGGTTGCAGTCGAAGAAACACTTGATCCCCTTCTGTAAATTGACGTTTAGAGCGACCTTGATCTGCTTGTTGCTTCATGTGATTCAGGACCATGAACAAATTCTCTTTGATGGTACGGAGAATAGCCTCTCAAACTTTAAGCGTTTGGTCAACCGCTTGGCCCTTCGAGACACCTGGTAAATATGAGAGAACTAAAGGTGGATTTTGTCCATATACCACTTCAAAAGGAGTCATGCGGGTAGCAGTATGTTATGAAGTGTTGTACCACCATTCAGCTAGGGGTAACCATTGAGCCCACTGATTTTTCTTTTTCGATGCAAAACACCTCAAATATGTTTCCAAACACTTGTTGACAACTTCAGTTTGTCCATTAGTCTAGGGATGATAAGTTGTGCTGAGATGAAATTGGGTGCCTTGAAGCTTGAACTATTCTTCCCAAAAATTGTTGGTGAAAGTTGGGTCGCGATCATAAAGGCCAATTCAACTCTGAGATGGAAGAATCCATGTACATAAATCACATCATTGAAGAGACAAATTGTTTAAGAATCCATAACTTCTTGCTCGAAATTCAGAGTTTAGCATGGAAACATGCATTGGAAAGATCTTGAACAGTACAAGATGATTGTTCACCTAGAAATTGGACCTGAGCAGTCAAATTCTCATGAAATAAGCATAAAAAGGATTCTGATGTATCAATGAAGCATAATGGTTGTGTTTTCATGGAATTTTTAAGATCAGATAGCTTGAGAAAGTTCATTTGGTTGCACATTTTTGCAGAGTTAACAACAGATTAGTCAGATCAGACGAGCATAGAGTGCAGAGGGATGCATGATACACAGATAGTCTACAACCAAAAAGATGAAATCAGAGGGATGAATGTCCAGTTGGGTATGGAAGGAACCAACTCCAATGGACATGGAGGAGAAAAAGAAGAAGACATAAATCTGGCCAAGACCATCAGAAAATTGTAGATAGATGCCCAGAGCCACAAGGTTAATAATGAAAGGCTTATGAAGGCCAAAGAACAAGAGGAAGAATTCAACATGAAGTTAATGAAAATCATGGATATAATTGAAAAGAAGTTGGATAAGGAGAGTGGCTCCAGCAAATCAGGAAGCCATGGGACCCTCGAGGGAAAAGTAAGATCAAGGAGTGGTAGCAGACACCACCATCACTCTCAAAGGCATTCCAACATGAGAGCACACAACGACTCAAGCGCTTCCCTTGTCAAGAAGCATAGGAGATATGGGGTGGATGAATTGAAAGGAGAAATGAATAATATCAAACCTCCTACATTTGATGGAGAGCATAAGAAATATGAATATGCCGAGATATGGTTGTTGGGCATGAGGAAATACTTCCAACTACATAATTATTCCTCTCATGCAGAAGGAAGAATTTCTATTTATCATCTAAAAGGAAAAGCATCCATGTGGTGGGATCAACTTGTGCAATTGAAACACATCAAAGAGAAAAATGTGACTTGGAAGGAATTCAAGAGGCATTTTGAGAAGAAAGACCCGACCAAGAGATATTATGATAAAAAGATGAAAGATTTCTTTGAACTCAAACTGGGCAGCATGACTATTGATGAATATGAAAGGAGATTTTTAGAGTTGTTGAAGTATATCTCCTTTATCAAGGATGAGACAATGAAGATTCAAAGGTACCTGGGTGGGTTATCTTTCATCAATGATAAAATCCAATATGATGATCCCAAGACTCTAGAAGAAACCATAAGGAGAGAAAAATGCTTATATGATCAGGAAAAAGGAAAGCCTACTTTCTAGAATGCTTAGGAGGACAAGAAGAAGTTTAAGAAGGAGGAGAGGCAAAAGGCAAACAAGGCACCCTTTTTCAGAAATAGTCTTCAAGGACAACCATCTTTTAGAGAGCATAGAATGACTGAGGTAGTTGGGCCAAGGCCAAGGCAGACACCCATTCAATGTTGGGGTTGTAAAGGAGACCACGAGTATAGAGATTGTCCTCACAAAAGTGACAAAGTGAGAGCTGTCCACAATGTACAACAAGAAGAAACAGTGGAAGACATGGACAGAATGGTACCAAGGATCTATGTAGCCCTGGACAACAAGCAAGATGAGTTTCAATCACACATGATTGAAGTTGAAGGTATGATCAATAACCATGCCTTTACTATTTTGATAGATTCAGGAGCTATTCATAGTTACACAGATCCTAAACTTGTGGAAAGATTGTTTTTTCCAAGAAGCAAGCATGATAAATCTTGGCTGGTACAACTGGCTACAAGAGCCAAGAGAAAAGTGGTTGAGCTAGTTAAATCATGTCCAATGGACATGAATGGGCTAAGTACCAAGGAAGATTTGAACATCTTGCCATTCGGTTCATATCACTATCTAATTGCTATGGATTGTTTGGACCAACACACTATTTTCCTAGACTGTCATAACAAGGCATTCACTTACTTGGAAGAGGAAGGGAACCCAAGAACAGTCCAAGGAATTCCTAGGGCAATTACTGTCTGAGAGATCTCAACAATGCAGCTAAAGAAGTGTTAT
>JZKD02S0906660.1:38629-61403 GCA_000966675.3 Picea glauca
AAAGAACCATCTAGAGGAAGATCCTTCTAGAAGCGGAAGCTTCTATTAGGTCTTCTTACATTCGACTTATTCTACTTTATTGCAAGACCTTATTAATATTGACCTTTATTACATCCAAATATATTATTCTACATACGTGAGGGGTTAGGTCTCTAACATGTCCTCCCCCTTAAAAACAACCTTGTCCTCAAGGCTTGAGATGTGGAAATTGCTGTAGAATGGTAGTTGGTTCCCAAGTGGCATCTGCTGGAGTTGTATCTTTCCATTGGACTAACACTTCCTTGATGGTTCCCTGACGTAGGCAACGCTCACGCTGGTCCAAAACTGCTTGTGGTTGTAGCCAAATGGATCCTTCTTCGTCCAACTCGGGAAGGTTGGTTTGAGTTTGGCACTTAGTTCCAATCACCTTCTTTAAGTATGAAACATGAAAAACAAGATGTAGCATAGAATGACTAGGCAAAGCTAATTGATAGGCCACCTATCCCACACGCTTGAGAACGGTATAAGGACCATAAAATTTGGGCGCCAACTTCTGATAATGGTTGGCCTTGAGGGAATTTTGCTTGTAAGGTTGTAGTCGAAGAAACACTTGATCTCCTTCTATAAATTGATGTTTAGAACAACCTTGATCTGCTTGTTGCTTCATGCAATTCTGGGCCATGAACAAATTCTCTTTGAGGGTACAAAGAATAGGCTCTCAAACTGGAAGCGTTTGGTCAATCGCCTGGACCTTCGAGACACCTGGTAAATATGAGAGAACTGAAGGTGGCTTCTGTCCATATACCGCTTCAAAAGGAGTCATGTGAGTAGCTGTATGGTATGAAGTGTTGTACCACCATTCAACTAGGGGTAACCATTGAGCCCACTGATTTTGATTTTCTCATGAAAAACACTTCAAATATGTTTCCAAACACTTGTTGACAACTTCAGTTTGTCCATTAGTCTGGGGATAATAAGCTGTGCTGAGATGCAATTGCGTGCCTTGAAGCTTGAACAGTTCTTACCAAAAATTGCTGGTGAAAGTTGGGTCACGATCAAAAAGGCCAATTCGACTCTGAGATGGAAGAATCCATGTACATAAATCACATCATCGAAGAGACAAATTGTTCAAGAATCCATAACTTCTTGCTCAAAATTTAGAGTTTAGCATGGAAACATGCATTGGAAAGATCTTGAACAATACAAGATGATTGTTCACCCAGAAATTGGACCTGAACAGTCAAATTCTCATGAAATAAGCAGAAAATAAGTTTGATGTATTAATGAAGCATAATGGTTGTGTTGTCATGGAATTTTTAAGACCAGATAGCCTGACAAAGTTCAGTTGGTTGCACATTTTTGCAGAGTTAACAACAGATTAGTCAGATCAGATCATCATAGAGTGCAGAGGGATGGATGAGTCACAGATAGTCTACAACCAAGAAGATGAAATCAGAAGGATGAATGTCCAGTTGGGTATGGAAGGAACCAACTCCAATGGACATGGAGGAGGAAAAGAAGAAGACATAAATCTGGTCGAGACCATGAGAAAATTGCAGACAGATGTCCAGAGCCACAAGTTTAATAATGAAAGGCTTATGAAGGCCAAAGAACAAGAAGAAGAATTCAACATGAAGTTAATGAAAATCATGGATATAATGGAAAATAAGTTGGATAAGGAGAGTGGCTCCAACAAATTGGGAAGCCACGAGACCCCCGAGGGAAAATTAAGATCAAGGAGTGGTAGCAGACACCACCGTCACTCCCAAAGGCATTCCAACATGAGAGCACACAACAACTCAAGTGCTTCCCCTGTCAGGAAGCATAGGAGGTATGGGGTGGATGAATTGAAAGGTGAAATGAATAAGATCAAACCTCCTACATTTGATGGAGAGCATAAGAAAGATGAATATGCCGATATATGGTTGTTGGGAAGGAGGAAATACTTCCAACTGCATAATTATTCCTTTCATGCAGAAGGAAGAATTTCTATTTATCGGCTGAAAGGAAAAGCATCCATGTGGTGGGATCATCTTGTGCAAGTGCAACACATCAAAGAGAAAAATGTGACTTGGAAGGAATTCAAGAGGCATTTTGAGAAGAAATACCCGACCAAGAGATATTATGATAAAAAGATGAAAGAGTTCTTTGAACTCAAACTAGGCAGCATGACTATTGATGAATATGAAAGGAGATTATTAGAGTTGTTGAACTATATCTCCTTCATCAAGGATGAGACAATGAAGATTCAAAGGTACCTGAGTGGGCTGCCATCTTTCATGAATGATAAAATCCAATATGATGATCCCAAGACTCTAGAAGAAACCATAAGTAGAGAAAAATGCTTATATGATAAGCAAAAAAGAAAGCCTACTTTCTAGAAGGTTTAGGAGGACAAGAAGAAGTTTAAGAAGGAGGAGAGGGAAAAGGCGAACAAGGCACCCTTTTTCAGAAATAGTCCTCAAGGACAACCATCTTTTAGAGAGCATAAAATGACTGAGGTAGTTGGGCCAAGGCCAAGGCATACACCCATTCAATGTTGGGGTTGTAAAGGAGACCACAAGTATAGATATTGTCCTCACAAAAGTGACAAAGTGAGAGTTGTTCACAATGTACAACAAGTAGAAACAGTGGAGGACATGGACAGAAGGGTACCAAGGATCTATGTAGCCCTGGACAACAAGCAAGATGAGTTTCAATCACACATGATTGAAGTTGAAGGTATGATCAATAACCATGCCTTTACTATTTTGATAGATTCCGGAGCTATTCATAGTTACATAAATCCTAAACTTGTGGAAAGATTGCTTTTTCCAAGAAGCAAGCATGATAAATCTTGGCTTGTACAACTGGCTACAGAAGCCAAGAGAAAAGTGGTTGAGCTAGTTAAATCATGTCCAATGGACATGAATGGGCTAAGTACCAAGGAAGATTTGAACATCATGCCATTAGGTTCATATCACTATCTAATTGGTATGGATTGGTTGGACCAACACCATGTTGTCCTAGACTGTCATAACAAGGCATTCACTTACTTGGAATTTGATTTGCCCAAATTTTGTTGAGACATTTGTTTGCTGGTAAAGGCCAAAGGCCGACCTTATTTCATGAGCGCAATGCCAATTCCTTTCCCTGAAGCATCACATTCCATGACAAAGTTATTTGTTAAATTGGGAAGGGCAAGGACTGGAGTGGTGCACATGGCCGTCTTCAAGGTTTGAAAGGCCTAAGCAGCTACGAGAGTCCAAGTGAAAGAATTCGTTTCAAGGAGTGCAGTGAGCAGTGTCACAATATTTCCATAATTCTTAACAAACTTGTGATAATAACTTGTTAAGTCCAAAAATCCATGGAACCTTTTATGAGTCTTTGGGCGAGTCCAATCTTGCATAGCTTCAATCTTTTTAGGATCCACCCTGACGTCATCCTTGCTAGCAAGATGACCCAAGTACTCGACTTTCGAGTCACCAAAAGCACATTTAGATTGTTTCAGGAAAAGTTGGTGCTGAGGAAGTAGATGGAGAACTCGATCCACATGAGCAAGATGGTCTATCCAAACTTTTCTATAGATGAGGATATCATCAAAGAAAACTAAGACAAAATGACGGAGAAAAGGATGAAAGACATGGTTCATGAGGCTTTGGAAGGTGGAGGGTGAATTTCACAAGCCAAAGGGCTTGACCAAAAACTGATAGTGGCCCTCATGAGTTCTAAAGGCAGTCTTAGGAATGTCTGCCTCTTTCATAAGGATCTGGTGGTAGCCAGAATGAAGATCAAGTTTAGTAAAGAACTAGGTGCCACTCAATTCATCCAAGAGGTCATCAATGTCAGGAATGAGAAATTTGTCTTTAATGGGGAGTTTGTTGAGGTTGCGGAAGTCAGGACACATGCACCAAGAAACTTCTTTCTTCATGACCATGACCACAGGAGAAGAGTAGGGGCTCGTACTAGGGCAGATAATGCTTGTGTTAAGCAGTTCTTAAACCATTTTCTCAATTTCATTTTTTTGGGAAAAGGAGTGGCGATAGGGACAAATATTGGGAGGAATGATTCTTGGTACAAGGGAAATGGAATGATCATGAACACCATGGGAAGGAGGGAGTCCTTGGGGAGTGGAAAAGACTAGTTGATGTTTAGAGAGGATGGATTGGATGTCTTGCGGCACAGAGGGTGTCTTCGTTGCTTGTATGGCATGGAGTTGGGTGATAATGCCAGAATGGCCTTTTTTTAGTAGCTTTTCCATGCGATGGGAACTAATGATCTTAGGTGAATTGACAGTGATGCCTTGGAACTTATATTGTTGGCCCTCTTGGTCGAATTGCATGGTTAATTCCTTAAAATCCATGAGAATGGGACCCAAAGTCCTTAGTCAGTCTGCATACAACAAAATGTCACAACTGCCCATGTCGATAACAAACGTATGAGATTTCAGGTGGTAGTCACCAATTTGGAGACACACATTTTCACAACGCCCTCCACATTTCATGGAGTCGCCATTGACAATCATGATTTGGAAATTATTAACTGCATGGATATAACAATGGGTTTCTTGGGCAATGCGACGATGAATAAAATTATGGGTGCTTCCACTATCAACAAGAATGATGACATTCCTATGCTTGATGTAACCAATTAGCTTGAGGGTTTGGGGGGGGCAAAGAAGCCAATGAGAGTATTTAGGGAAATGACCGGTTCTACTTCTGGAGGGTTTGAGGGAGGGGTTATGTCAGTGGGTTCATGTGACTCAAACACAAGGGGAGTTTCAACATCCTTTTCTGAAACATCCTCCGAGATGGCCATAAAAAGCTTTTGTTCCTTACACTTTTGGCCCAAAAAATATTGTCATCACAATTATAACAAAGGGCTTTGAGTTGGCGTTCATCCATTCCAGCCCTGGTCAATTTGTGGATCTTTAGTGGAGTAGAAGGAGTAGTGGGATTTATTGGTTTAGTGCAAGGAATAAAGGGGGGTTTCCATTTTTGCGAAGAGACAACCTGTTGTGCTTCCTTAGTTCTTTTAGTAGCCTCCACCCAACTCTGAGGCCAAGCCACGAGGACATGGGCACAAATCTCATCCTTGAGGCCACTGATAAAACATTATTAGAAAAAAGCATCCGACATGCCCTCTGTACGTAAAGCCAGTCGCTCAAAAGCAACTATAAAGTCTTCCACTGTTCCAGCTTGTTTCAACTTTTTCAAATGGTCTAAATGGTTGGTGTCAGTGTCAAAGCATTCATAAATCTTTGCCACAAAGTGTGTCCAAGAAATATACCCTTGACAAGAAGTTTTTCTCCATTGCCACCATTGCCAACGTTCTTGATCTAGATGGAGAACACCATACCGGAGTTTGGCCAAATCATATGTAATGCCGTAGAAAGAGAAATAATGTTCCATTTGAGTTACCCAACCAATGGGATCTGAGCCATCAAATTTGGTCACATCCACCCGCGGAAGGCGTAGGTCACGCTGAAAGTTATGGGGTTGAAAATTATGGGAATGGGAGAAAGTTTCAACTTCGATATGCAAAGGTGGGTTAGATAAAAAGGGATCTGCAGGGATATGCAACTTGGTGCAGATCATCGAAACGATAGATTCAAGCTGGGTAGTCATGTCTTGTTTGAGGTCTTCTTTGAGTTCGATGATTGATGCAGCGATGGAGGAGTGCATGTTTTGATTGATGGTGGCAATATTGGCACTGAGCTGTCTCACTTCTTGTTGGGTCTCTGTGAAATTAGATTGCAAGGTATTGAAGTGAGCTTCCAAGTCTTGGCTACGAGTATGGGCCATGATGATGAGGGAACCGAAAAGGGGGGGGCGGGGTAAAATATTTTGTTGAAAAATGATAGGTATGAATGTGATAAGGGCGAAGAGATAAATCCAATGGAATAGGTCTCAAATAATGGTGCAAAAATTTCTAGATATATATATATATATATATATATATATATATATATATATATTTTTTTTACACACGCGGAGATATACTCTGGTTTGAAGAATACTGCAATGATGAAATGCCCAAATGCTTAACTAAGAAGAAATGTGTAGTGATTTGGCAACTCAAACATAGTTGCGCGGCAATAGATTTTGTCTGTATTATGTTTTGTTTCCGTCCCCAAGGGTTAGGTATTCAAGGGTTCTATAAACAAGGGTATGCCCTATGCTATAGCTCTTTGATATATGTGTAGGGTCCAACAGTAGTACTTGGCCCAATATCTCAGAGCACCAACTAAGGAGGTTAGACCGTGCCCTTATCCGTACTACCTGACTACCCAGGTACTAGATAGTATCTTCCCGAGTGTTGTTCTCAATGACACTATAACAGTCAGGCGGCCGATCGGTTTATCTAAAGAGGGCTTCAGGAAATCTAGGTCGGTCCATATATAGGTGTTGTCTGATGTACTACCACTCGAAGGGGTACCAACAGGGGTTACAAGGGTGGCCAACAAATGTGCGCTTAAGAACCACTTGTATTTCCCGCATGTATGAATCCCTCAGCCACGGGTTTATGCACTTAACGATAAATCTTTGTAGCTTAAAGATGCTAGAATATGTCTCTACCCTAAAAAAAATTAACCCACAATTTTCTACCGAGGAAAGTGCTCTGATACCACTTGTAATATTCCAGATATAAAAGGTATGCAGAATAAAAATAAAATGCTAGAAATAGTAGATAAATAACAATATAACCAGAACAATACCACAATAACACTGAAATGATATCAAAATAACACCAGAAAGAGCATTGTGATTCAGAGAGAAATGTTCACAGGCCTCTTCGAGGGGGCAACCTCCAGCCTTGCAGAGCTCTATTAGAATAATATCCAAGCTAGGGTTCTCATACCCTCGACTCCTATTTATACTAAATATGTCTATCAAAAGAACCATCTAGAGGAAGATCCTTCTAGAAGCGAAAGCTTCTATTAGGTCTTCTTATGTTCGACTTATTCTACTTTATTGCAAGGCCTTATTAATATGGACCTTTATTACATCCAAATATATTGTTCTACATACAGGAGGGGTTAGGTCCCTAACACAAAGATTGCCCACCCAATTACTTCCTTGCAAAGGAAGGGGGTGAAGTTTCAATGGAAAACAAAGAGTGAAAAGAGATTCCAGTAGTCGAAGCAGTTGTTAACCGCACTCCAATTCCAAGGATTGCAAATCCGAATGAAGGTTTGATGGTTTGCATTGATGCATGCAAAGAAGGACTTGGTGGAGTCCTCATCTAGAACATATTTGTAATTTGTTTTGAATCAAGAAAATTAAAAGAGCATGAAAGTCTCTATGCCACTCATGATTTAGAGTTGGCAGCCATAGTTCACGCCTTGAAAAAGTGGAGGCACTACCTCATGTGAAATAGGTTTGAACTGAGGACATACCATAATGGACTAAAATATTTGTTTGATCAACAAACTTTAAATGCCAGGCAAAGCATATGGTTGGAATTCCTCTATGAATATGACTTTGACATCAAGCACATCCAAAGGAAAAGAGAACAAAGTGGCTGATGCACTCAACAGAAGAGTGCATGAACTGCATGCTACAACCACTAGCATGTGTCAAACTGATATTAAAGGCATAATATATAAGACTGGAAAAGCAGATTTGCATTACATGGAGTTGGTAACAAAATTGCAGCAAGGAAAGATGCAGCAGAAGGCTGGATATTTTAAATTGGGAAATGAAGAAGTTCTCTTATACAGGAACAAAATTTATGTGCCCAATTCTCATGAATCGAGGAGCATAATCTTGAAAGAGATGCATAATGTGCCTTATGCTGGGTACCTAGGATATCAAAAAATAATGGCATCAGTCAAGAGCCAATATTATTGGCTAGGCATGAAGATGGATATTATGGAGTACATTGTTAAATGTATGGAGTATCAAAAGGTCAAGGTTGAGCATAGACACCTAGCTGGGTTGCTACAACTATTGCCCATTCCTGAGTGGAAGTGGGAAGTGGTGACAATGGATTTCATCATGAAATTGCCTAGAACAAGCAAGCAACATGATGCAATCATGGTGGTGGTGGACAAACTTACTAAAGTTGCCCATTTCATTCCTATGAATGTTACTTACAAGGCAACCAATGTTGCTAATATTTATATGAGGGAAGTAGCACACTTGCATGGCATACCCAAGATAATTGTGTCTAAAAGAGACCCAAAGTTTACCTTGAAGTTATGGAAGGGGTTATTCAAAGGGTTCAGAAGAAATCTGAACTTCAACACAACCTATCATCCTGAGTCTAATGGGAAAACATAATGAGTGAACCAAGTGAGAGAGGATATGCTTAGGATGGATGTGATGGAGAAAACATAGAAATGGGAAGATTATCTACACTTTGTAGAATTTGCATACAAAAATGGGTATTAGGCATCACTGAAGATGAACCCATTTGAGGCACTTTATGGCAGAAAGTGAAATACACCAATAAGTTGAGACAACCCAACTGATAGAGCAGTGGTTGGGCTAGAGTTGCTCAGGGAAATGGAAGAGAAAATGTGGAAGATAAAACATAATTTAAAGGCTGCCCGAGACAGGTAGAAAAGCTATGCAGATAAAGACAGAACCCACAGGGAATTTAAAGTAGGTGATCCTGTATTTTTGAAGGTGAAAGCCAACGAAACTGTTCCAAGTTGGCAACCAGATATTGTGGGTCGTTTGAAATCCTAGAGAGGATTGGTCCAGTAGCTTACATGCTTGTATTACCTACATCTATGATTATTCATAATGTATTCCATGTATCATTTCTCAAGAAATATATACCTGATGCTAATCATGTTATTGATTGGAATGTGATTCAAGTGGAGTAAGGAAGTGCTTTCCAAGTGCATTTGGTACGCATTCTAGACCGGAAAATCAAACAACTTCGGAATTGAGCCATAGGGCTTGTAAAGGTCCAATGGACCTGGTACAGTCCCGAGGACACAACATGGGAGCATGAAGATGTTATGAGAGCAAAATACCCCCATCTTTTTTGAAGATTTTGAAAATCTTGTTGAAGTTATGTAAATGAATTGCACTGAGGACGGTGCAAAAATAAGGTGAGGGGATTGTAATACCCCAAGGCTGAGCCCCTCTCCTTGCATGCATCTTTATGTTTACATCCTTTACAGCTACCCATACTCGCATTTGTTGTATACTGATTTCTGCGCCATCTCTACTTGAAAGTTGTAATTCACATTGCTCATTTTGTAGTGTTGAATTGTAATGATGCTTAATGATGTTATAGGTTGGTGAGCCAAGTATTTATAAGTTGGAGGGCTTATGTGTTTATTAGGCCAAAAAGCCTAAATGCTAACGTCAAAGAGCCTATTTTTGTATATGTAATTATGCAGATTATTGATAAAAATACATCGTTGCGTGTAGACCGACCACGAAGAAAGAGTTATGGGGGACTAAGCTCCACTAGGTAGGGAAAGTGATGGGGTTGAGAGGCTAGGAAAGAGGGGATAAGCTTGAGGGCTTAACCCAAAGGAATATTATAATGTATTTCCTGAAAATATTAAAGTTGGGAAATAAACCCAGTTATCCTAAGTTCCTTTGGGGAGAGGAACAAACTCCAAGTGGAGAGGAAAGAGCTTTTGGAAGAGCCAAGTGTCAGCCAAGACACATGTCGATTTATGTGAGAATTTCCATCGTTGTGGGGGTTCATTCTCACCATTATGGATCAATCTCGATTCTGTAGGCTGACCATTCTCACTATTCTCGCTCTCAACATTCTGACTAGTCTCACCATCTTTCCTCACAAGTCCATTCTCATGATTCTTTCCATCCCTTGTCCCGTTCACTCACGCATTGAACAAGCACGCAACAAGAGCCATTTCCACCATTGTTGAACGTCTACCATTATGAACCTCTGTAATTTGTTGAGTTGTCCCCTTACCTTACCTGATTTTTTTGTTATGGTTTGAAGAGGCGGGTTGTCAGACCCGTTGTTGAAGAAGCAGGTTTTCAGGCATGTGATCAACTCTCTCCAGGTGAGAGAGTTTGTTGGGGAAGTGAGTTCTCCTAGAGGGAGTCCAACGGTAGCTACAAAGCTCTGAGAATTCCTGGTCCGGCCTGTTGTTGCAACCCTGGAAGGGAAGTGGAGTTGTCGATGGACTGTGGAATAGTGAAGGTGCATATTCCTGGGGTGGGATAGGCATGTGGGGAATGAGAGTTTGTGAGTATTGGGTATAAGTAGGCTTCTTGGAGAGTATCCTTCCTATTGCATTGTGCAACTTCCCGTAGCCTTAGCCTAGCGTAGGATTCTTTTTCCCTGGGTGGATTTTAGTCCCATCTTCAGGGTGACCCATTGCTGATAGCTTGGAGCAGCGTGGTCTAAGGCTGAGAGGTTTGTGGAAGGTCTGCACACAGTTGATGGTCTTCTCATAAAAATATAAGTACCAATTCTATGTTAGTTTTACATGATATGTTTAAATGTTGTGTTTAGGTACATGTCTGAACATTATCAGAATTGCATGTATGTGTTATTGTCGCTTCCGCATGAATATGTGTATGAATAGAACTTTTATGTATGTTTAAAAATTGCATTAGATATGCATATCAGAGCATGATAGTTTCAAGTAGCATGACCGACCTGGGTTTTTGGGTGTGTTACAACCGGTTTTTAGAACAATTTGGTTTTGAGTTAGTGGCATGTCCTCGGCAAGGGTGGTCGGGGAACGTTACACATAAGGTGGAAAACCATGGAAACTTACCATGGTTGAAGAAATGACAACCTTAGACAAGAATGAGGCTTGGGATCTAATGGAGTTGTCGAATAAAATAAATCCCACCGACAACAAATGTGTGTTTAAAAATAAGTTGAATGCAGAAGGAAATGTGGAAAAATACAAAGCTCGGTTAATAACAAAAGGTTATTGCCAGGTTGAGGGAATTGACTTTGGTTAGATTTTTTCTCTTGTTGCCAAGTTAACTTCTATTAGATTTCTTTTATATGTTGTTGTTGTGTTTGATTTTGAAGTAGAATAGATGGATGTGAAAACCACATTCCTACATGGGGATCTGGAAGAAGAAATCCACATGAAGCAACCAAAAGGTTTTGTTGTGAAGGGGAAGGAGTTGGTATGCAAGCTAAAAAAGTCCCTGTATGGGTTCAAGCAATCACCAAGGATGTGGTATAAAAAATTTGATGTGTATATGTTGAGACTTTGCTTCACAAGTAACAAAGCAGATCATTGTGTGTATTTCAAATTAGTTGGTGATCATCTTATTTTTTTGGTCTTGTATGTGGATGATATGTTGCTGATAGGAAACAACAATGAGATTATCCAGGATGTGAAAACTGAGGTGTCCTCTAAATTTTACATAAGGATCTTGGTGCTGCAAATTTCATTTTGGGCAAGGAAATTATAAGAGATAAGGAAAACATGAAACTCTAGTTAAATTAGAGGAAATATGTCGAGACAATATTGCAGAGGTTTAATATGCAGGGATGTAAACCGATCGAGGTTCCTATTCCTGTGGGTGTAAAGTTATCTGTAGATCAGTGTATGAAGACACGGGAAGAGGAAGAGGACATGTCTCATGTTCCATATGCCAGTTTAGTTGACAGTTTGATGTATGTAATGGTATGCACTAGATCGAACATTGCACATGTAGTGGGAGTTTTGAGTAGGTATATGTCAAAACCAGGGAAGGAGCATTAGACAATAGTAAAGAGGGTTTTTAGATATTTGTGTGGCACTACTAGTTATGGATTGTGTTACCAAGGAAGACTAGGATTGGACAGAGTGTTGGACATAGATGGATTTGTTGGTGCAGACTGGGATGGATATCTGGATCACAAAATATCTACAAGTGGGTATGTGTTTAACTTGTTTGGAGGAGCAATTAGTTGGATGAGCAAAAGACAATCTATAGTGGCACTCTCAACTACAAAATTTGAATACATGGAAGCCACTCATGCAAGCAATGAAGCAATATGGTTACAGATATTGTGTTCAAGTATTAGGTTGGTACAAAAAGTTGTAAGGATAGATTGTGACAGTTAGAGTGCAATCTTCCTAGTGAAAAATTTGACTTATCATTCAAAGACAAAGCATATTGATGTTCAGTATCACTTTGTGAAAGACATGGTTAAAGATAAGACGATGTTGCTAATGAAGGTGGACACTTTTGATAATGTTGTAGATTCATTAACAAAATCCGTGAGCACCGAGAAGTTCTCTTGGTGTAGAGGATCTATGGGCATTGTTTCCCTAGATTGTTGACTATGTAATCTTATAACCGCCTGTATGCAAAAAAACAACAAGTGGGAGAATGTTGGGTATGTGTTATATTCTTTTCAAAATTGATCCCATGTATTGTACATTGATATGGGAGCAAAGGGGGTCTTCGGGAGGGTTGTGGGGGTTTAGGGGTGGGAATCCCTCAGAAATTCTTTTTTTCGTTCATTTTTGACATTTTTTTTGTCTATTTTTTGACAGTTTTTTGACACATGTTTTTTGTCCATGGTTTTCTAATTCTGGTTAAGAAATTAGGGTTGTTGACTAATCTGGATGAATAGATTAGGGGTTTGGATTCTGCATGATCCTATATGTATATTGTATTGTAAACAATGAAGAATACGATGAATATAATATTAGAGGTGTGACTCTAAACATGTTGTAGGTTTTCCCAATTTGGGTTTCTAGGGTAAAAATCTCTATGTAATGTGTTCGTGTGCCATTGTATCTTTTCTATTTTACTAAGAATCTGTTTGGAATAATTAATTGTACAAGGTTAAAATCTACAATCACATACCCACCATAAAATTTTAAAATGATATATATTATCGCACGTTTTATGCACATGTGCATTTATTTTATTTAAAGCACTGGTATTGTTATTATATTTAAAGAAAGAGTGCATATTTATCACATGCCCACCGTAAAATTTTAAAACGATATATATTATCGCACGTTTTATGTATTGATGTTTCAATATAATTAATATGCATCGATGCTTCAGTATATATAATATGCATTGATGCTTCAATATAAATAATAGACACTGGTGCGTATATTCCCTTAAAAAGCATCAATTCCTATATTATTTCAGGCACGATTTTGTGAGTTCATAAGAATGCACATATATGTATATATTTTAATTATTATTTTTTAAAATATTTTTAATAATAATATTGTTTTTTATATTTATATTATTGCATTTTGATATAATGATTGCATTAATTCCTTATCCAACGGATTGCACCTTTGTTATTTGCAACAATGTAAATCATTCACATATTAATTAATCGGTTATTTGCAACAATGTAAATCATTCACACATTAATATATCAACAACGCAACATTTTACAACATTTGACAACGCAATAAAATAACAAACTCATTGTATTATATATGAATAAAAGACCCATGGTCATACAAAATGGGACAACATAAAGATATACAATAATCAAAATGGAACCAATATTTAATTGTTACACTTATTGCTAACATGTCTGCATGTAATTGGGACATTATGTCCACTACATTAAGTTAAATCCCTGATTTTTACAGATTGATATTCCAAAACATACAACTTGCAGTAACATTCAATTATATTGATTGCCATTCATCACTTGAACTGTTGTCATTGCTTGAGTTGTGTCCATCCCTCATTTCTTGATCAGTTGTAGGCAATATTGTACTTTGGTTATTTAAACAAATGTTTTCTTGTTCAACTTCTTTTTGACATTCCAATTGCACATGTTCCATCTACAAACATAAAAACAAAGTGTAATAAGTAAATCTACATTTATAATATATTAGAATATAGATCATTGCGTAAATAAAAAAACGTACCATAGTAACGAGTGATTCATAAACCATACACATGCTTCCAAATCTTTGCCTCATGTCGTGTAACAAAAGATCTTATGTTGGCTCTACTCCATACTTTGTTTCTTCCATGTTTAATACATCGTGACAAAGCATAGTCAATACAATTAATATAAAGGTTTCTTATTGTTCCATTAATTATAAAACAAGGGAAGTTAAACAACATAACTACTTACAAATTGTTCAATTAAATCTTGATACTTCAACATATACTCGCAACCCTTAGTTAACCCAACGTTCATCAATGTTCAGTTGGTTCTTCTTTGTATGCTAGCACCTTTTATAAGACATCCATGGACTAGTGTAAATTAATTATTTAAATACAAAGATCACAACAAATATGAAAACTTAAGTAACGTCGAAAACGTAAGTACCCACAAACTTTGGGATAAAAAATTTTCTTCCTTGTCGTCATGTCTTATGTGTTGATTGGGTTCCATTTTGTTTTCATTTTGCAACAAAACAATTGAAAATTAGTATTTAATATGATAAATAAATTAAATGTACATCAAAAAATAAATGAGTGATCACATACCTTTGATGCATGTAGCTCTTGGGATGCATCATCCTATGATGCAATTATTTTAATTTCTTTTACCACCTCCTTGTACACTTTTTTGAACATCCCTACCAACATGTATTAGCTTTCCCCTCGTTTGTCACTTGAAATTTTCATAATCTTCCAGAAAAACAAAAAAAGCACAATAATTTTTTTTAAACATGAAAGTAAACATAGCAAAACAAATTAATTTGGTAATTATTGGAACATATTATGGAAAAACATGTTTAGTAATAATACATTTTATATGTACCTGGATGGGGTGGAAGTGATGCAATGGGGGGAGGCTCTCACCATACTCAGGATAGATAACAACAACTGTGTGGCTGCTGACATGCCTTCCAACCCTGTGCTTGTACCATACTTTCCTCGGACATGAAATGTGGTTCGTGGGAAGGATGAAGCGAGACCTGGTTTAATCTATCCACCTCACACCAACATCATCTCATAATAATGACAAAGAGTACTGCAACAAGGAACAATTACACCAGAGGGTCGTGAACCCATTATATCATTTTACAACAAGGAAAGGTCGGGCATTCGAGACTGTGAGCTATCATGAATTTTAATGGTAGAGCCTCGGTGCTAGTCTATTTAACTCATAAAACTCAGGAAATGGGTCACTGCAACTAGGGGAATTGGGAGAAGATAGGAAGAGTGATTCTCTGTGGTGGTATATCACAGTTTTTTAGCAATTCTGAGTTAGTGCTAGTCCTCAAGGACCATCCATCCTTCATTCCTTCATCTCGTGGCTATGCTAGAAATTACCGATGAGGTGGTCGCATTCCGCCCAACCCAGCCGAGTCGAGGACTAGAAGGTAAAAGCTGTTTGGCCCTCGAGTCATGCTTTATGTGTAGGAGACAGAGAAAGAGTTCAAACACCTCGCGCCTCCACATATTGAGCAACACCCGGATTCAATTGAAGCTGCGACTAGAGAAGAGCGATATTCCATTCATGATTGGGAGATAGATGCAAAAATTGGAGACTAGGTACCAGATACTGGAGCTTCTCGAGCACAGAATACCAAATATCATAGAACCATTAACTTATACTGGAATATTAAGAATTTTATGGGGAAAATTATTCTTGACAATGATGATGAGTGGGAGATACTATAGGCCAAAATCCAAGACGCGCAACTCGAGATCTAGAGTATCAGAGCCTGCATTGACGCCCAAGACACTCCAGAAAGCAATCAATCGGTGGCACGGTCCATGATGCAAGCATGCCAAGGTGACATCCAACACAATGACGTGGCAACCTATCAGGTTATAGAAAACCTAGAGGGGGCATGTGGGTCCCCTGCCCCTCACATGTCTTAAATGACTCAATCATAGTATTTTTTTGCTTGTTTTTTTCATAGTCCAGTTCAAAACAACTCTAAATTAGCTAGTTATTGGGTTAAAGACCATCGATATGTTATTTTATTTTTGATACAAAACTCAAAACAAATAGTTTGTATTGATAGTATTCTTCACTGTTGTTGGTTTGGTTTCCCCAGTGGTAGGCCAACAGTAGTGAAGGTTTGTTGTAATTTTTTTATTTTTTATTTTTTTTAGTAATATAAAATAGTTAGTTGTTTACCGAAAAAAATACCTTTTTTATGATTCTTTTTTGTTATTGTAAGTTTTTTCTATTGCAAGTCTAATGGGTCTCATTGACCATGGCTCCGGAAACACTTCTTGTAGCATACTTACAACCTGATTCTTGGAGTCACTGGTTTGATTTTTGTTTTGTACACGGAAATTACATCTATACATTCTTTGCACTATATCCCTCAAAGTTTTGTAAAACAATTTTCCCCTCTCATTAACTTCAAGCACCACTCTAGATGAACTGATGACCAAGTCGTCATCATCATTTACATCCTTAACAATTTGTGTCCTCTTAGAACGAGATTTCATTCCCTCACTATCGGTCCCTGCATAACATTAAAAAAATGTGAAATCGAGTGTTAAGAAATTCATTTTTAGTAAAATTCAAAGAAAAACTTAATGTTGATTACCTTTCAATCCATATGTTTTCTCTCTTTGCAACATTTCCATAAAGCTCTTACAGTCTTTTGCACTTAGATTGTGAACAATCTTATCGAGTTTCTTCCAGTTCTTGCTTTGCATGACACACAATAACCAATACACATCATTAATTTAAACTTACAAATATTTCAAATATATTAACTTTTTAATAAAACTTAAAGACATTGCCTCCCTCTCTTCTTGGGATGAGCTACCATTGCACTCACCATAATAAGATGTTTTCTTTAAATTTATATCATCCATCTTGTATAAAAAAAAATCAAGAATAAATAGAAATAGAAATTATGAAATTTTTATACAATCTAATATTTATGTGTGCATCATTAAACAAAATGCATCGTGGTGTCAAACATATCCTCGCACCGGTTCATGCTATTAGTCATTTCACACCACTAACCCGTACACATATGATACGAAAATCAATACTATTTATTTTTTCAACCAAACACTGCTTTTCATAGATATATGCACCTCGATGCACTTTTCTATAAAGTGAGCATTGGGTTGCTACCTTTGTATAATGCGCACCGGGGCGATTTTCCTTTACAGTGTGCACCGCGTACCGCAAAAAAGTTTTTTGAAAAAATCATTGACAACAACAGGGTTGACGGGGTTTGGGATCTGATGTAATGAGTGGTACCATTGCAACATATATCAAACACCCCATATGCAACTAAAGAAACCCTATAAAAATATGTTACTTAAAAAAAAAAACCCCCATAGAAATCTATTGCTTAAAAAAAGAGGGGAACAAAAAAAATACAAGAAAGCTATGACTTCCAATACCAAAGGTAACTATGAAACCCTTATATTTTTTTTAACATGCATTGAAAATAGTTTGAATCAAATAGGAAAAGATTGAAATGATCAATAGAATGAAATCAAATACCTGAAATTTCTTCTCTACATATTTGAATGTGCCTTACAGATCCCTTCCAAATTTGGCTCTTCAAAAAAATCTAGCCACTCCAAAGTTTTTTGTAGTAAATCTCTCTTCCACAAATCTTCCCTCTAAATTCTGCTAAAAAAAATGAAATAATGAATAGTGTTTTAATTTATAAACAAATACGTTTTGAAAAATGAAATTCCCTCTCTTTTTTCGCTGTGTTTTTTCAATTTGTATGTAAAAATACTTATTAAACTATATATTTAAAAAAAAAAATTGTCGTCAAATCGATGCACCTCACTGATTAGTATGCCATGATGCATATATACTAAAAAATGCATTGATACCGATTTTATTGACAAAATAGAAATGCAAACCTCCACTATTATAATTTACAGATATTTTGGTTTGCGAAGGTTCTAAGGGATGTAACTGTTTTGTGCATTTCATAGTGTAGAGCACCGGTGCATTACACACACATTGGTGCATTATAAAATAAATAAAAAGCACTGATAACATTTAATATCAAATTCATGCACGTATTAATGATGGTTTTGGCTCAAATGTAGGGAAAAGAAGGTTATAATTTCAAGTGATCAATACTTCAGATTCCAGCTCATTCCATATCATTGCAAGTTTCTCAACTTCTTCGACATCTTTGAAGTAAGTCAAGATTTTATTTATAATTCATTTATCTGATTGAATTTATGTCATTTATGCACATGTGTATAAATAATTGTTCATTGAATTTTGTAGGATCATAAATCAAGATTGAGTTTAGATGAGTAAGATATTCTACCAGTGCAAAAAAGTCGCAAGCTCTTATTAATAGAAAGATACTGCATGCAAATGTTTGATGAAAATGGACAGCTAATTTACCTTGCCAACTGTAACATGCCATCTTCCAATAACATGCAGCCCAGGTCAACGATTATTACATCGTGAATTGGATCCTTTTTATGACACACTAGTGGTATGTGGTTATTCAAAATGTAAAGGGTTGAAGAAGAACCCTCGATGTGTCACATTGTCTCATTATATTAATGATCGACTACCCAAATTTGATGGTCTAATATGTCCCACTGCGGTCAATAATCCAATAGGTGATATAGAAAAGACATGTAGGAACACTTCTATATGCTCCTTTTTTTGAAAATTTGGAAGCCAAATCAACTACGTTTCGTCCTAAATTGGCCAAGTCATCTCCTTATGTTGAGTCAACAGAGAGTTCTTATAGTGAGCCAAAGTATGATATCAATACTACCCAAAACATCAGTACTAGGAGATCAAAAAAGTTTGTTCAATTGTTGGAAGGTAACAATGACTTCCCTCTTCCTATCCATCTGCAAAGTAAATATCAAACCTGTTACAACTGAGCTTTGTATGGTTCTTGGTCGTCGTTCATGCCTATGTCCAATGTTGGAACCAAATTCTCTTTTTGTGGTAATAGTTATATGATTGTCAAGTCTAAAATAGATGTTGCAAATCTTGGGTTGTTATCCTTTCACACGTATATGTTCCTCCCAAACAATCAGTGGCACTTATGCCATGTTGTGGTCCTCTTTATGGTCGACCTGATTACTTGAATATTGTCAAATACAAACATTGTATTTCCATGTATAGTATGTGCATGAATGGTTATGCTTCTGGAAAATGTAACAAGAAAAACCCGTCATATATCAACAATCGTCCACGAACTCATGGGAACACCACAGGGTTCATAAATAGGTGCAGGGCCTCATTATTTAGTGCAAATTGTTCCTTTGAGGAACAATCCAATAACAAAGTGTTCTCTATGAAAAAAAAGGCATCCATATTTGTTGTTTTGTATGCAATACATAGATTGTCTCTTGGTATTGAGTTGTTAATAAACTATAACTTTCGTAAACCACCAACCACTTGTCAAAAACACCTTGCATTTTGTCTACCTTTAAACGTCCCCTTAGGGCGTAAGAAAAAAATGATTGAGTAATTGTATTTTTGGATTGTCAATGGAACTAATGTAAATGTATTATTTAATTGGACATTTGTTTTATAAAGTGGTTGGTTGCATGTTACAATCATTACATCAAAGATGGGAACTAATCTCCCTATAACTTCTACACATGGACTTTTGTTNAGTTCTTGCTTTGCATGACACACAATAACCAATACACATCATTAATTTAAACTTACAAATATTTCAAATATATTAACTTTTTAATAAAACTTAAAGACATTGCCTCCCTCTCTTCTTGGGATGAGCTACCATTGCACTCACCATAATAAGATGTTTTCTTTAAATTTATATCATCCATCTTGTATAAAAAAAAATCAAGAATAAATAGAAATAGAAATTATGAAATTTTTATACAATCTAATATTTATGTGTGCATCATTAAACAAAATGCATCGTGGTGTCAAACATATCCTCGCACCGGTTCATGCTATTAGTCATTTCACACCACTAACCCGTACACATATGATACGAAAATCAATACTATTTATTTTTTCAACCAAACACTGCTTTTCATAGATATATGCACCTCGATGCACTTTTCTATAAAGTGAGCATTGGGTTGCTACCTTTGTATAATGCGCACCGGGGCGATTTTCCTTTACAGTGTGCACCGCGTACCGCAAAAAAGTTTTTTGAAAAAATCATTGACAACAACAGGGTTGACGGGGTTTGGGATCTGATGTAATGAGTGGTACCATTGCAACATATATCAAACACCCCATATGCAACTAAAGAAACCCTATAAAAATATGTTACTTAAAAAAAAAAACCCCCATAGAAATCTATTGCTTAAAAAAAGAGGGGAACAAAAAAAATACAAGAAAGCTATGACTTCCAATACCAAAGGTAACTATGAAACCCTTATATTTTTTTTAACATGCATTGAAAATAGTTTGAATCAAATAGGAAAAGATTGAAATGATCAATAGAATGAAATCAAATACCTGAAATTTCTTCTCTACATATTTGAATGTGCCTTACAGATCCCTTCCAAATTTGGCTCTTCAAAAAAATCTAGCCACTCCAAAGTTTTTTGTAGTAAATCTCTCTTCCACAAATCTTCCCTCTAAATTCTGCTAAAAAAAATGAAATAATGAATAGTGTTTTAATTTATAAACAAATACGTTTTGAAAAATGAAATTCCCTCTCTTTTTTCGCTGTGTTTTTTCAATTTGTATGTAAAAATACTTATTAAACTATATATTTAAAAAAAAAAATTGTCGTCAAATCGATGCACCTCACTGATTAGTATGCCATGATGCATATATACTAAAAAATGCATTGATACCGATTTTATTGACAAAATAGAAATGCAAACCTCCACTATTATAATTTACAGATATTTTGGTTTGCGAAGGTTCTAAGGGATGTAACTGTTTTGTGCATTTCATAGTGTAGAGCACCGGTGCATTACACACACATTGGTGCATTATAAAATAAATAAAAAGCACTGATAACATTTAATATCAAATTCATGCACGTATTAATGATGGTTTTGGCTCAAATGTAGGGAAAAGAAGGTTATAATTTCAAGTGATCAATACTTCAGATTCCAGCTCATTCCATATCATTGCAAGTTTCTCAACTTCTTCGACATCTTTGAAGTAAGTCAAGATTTTATTTATAATTCATTTATCTGATTGAATTTATGTCATTTATGCACATGTGTATAAATAATTGTTCATTGAATTTTGTAGGATCATAAATCAAGATTGAGTTTAGATGAGTAAGATATTCTACCAGTGCAAAAAAGTCGCAAGCTCTTATTAATAGAAAGATACTGCATGCAAATGTTTGATGAAAATGGACAGCTAATTTACCTTGCCAACTGTAACATGCCATCTTCCAATAACATGCAGCCCAGGTCAACGATTATTACATCGTGAATTGGATCCTTTTTATGACACACTAGTGGTATGTGGTTATTCAAAATGTAAAGGGTTGAAGAAGAACCCTCGATGTGTCACATTGTCTCATTATATTAATGATCGACTACCCAAATTTGATGGTCTAATATGTCCCACTGCGGTCAATAATCCAATAGGTGATATAGAAAAGACATGTAGGAACACTTCTATATGCTCCTTTTTTTGAAAATTTGGAAGCCAAATCAACTACGTTTCGTCCTAAATTGGCCAAGTCATCTCCTTATGTTGAGTCAACAGAGAGTTCTTATAGTGAGCCAAAGTATGATATCAATACTACCCAAAACATCAGTACTAGGAGATCAAAAAAGTTTGTTCAATTGTTGGAAGGTAACAATGACTTCCCTCTTCCTATCCATCTGCAAAGTAAATATCAAACCTGTTACAACTGAGCTTTGTATGGTTCTTGGTCGTCGTTCATGCCTATGTCCAATGTTGGAACCAAATTCTCTTTTTGTGGTAATAGTTATATGATTGTCAAGTCTAAAATAGATGTTGCAAATCTTGGGTTGTTATCCTTTCACACGTATATGTTCCTCCCAAACAATCAGTGGCACTTATGCCATGTTGTGGTCCTCTTTATGGTCGACCTGATTACTTGAATATTGTCAAATACAAACATTGTATTTCCATGTATAGTATGTGCATGAATGGTTATGCTTCTGGAAAATGTAACAAGAAAAACCCGTCATATATCAACAATCGTCCACAAACTCATGGGAACATCATAGGGTTCATAAATAGGTGCAGGGCCTCATTATTTAGTGCAAATTGTTCCTTTGAGGAACACTCCAATAACAAAGAGTTCTCTATGAAAAAGAAGGCATCCATATTTGTTGTTTTGCATGCAATACGTAGATTGTCTCTTGGTATTGAGTTGTTAATAAACTATAACTTTCGTAAACCACCAACCACTTGTCAAAAACGCCTTGCATTGTGTCTACCTTTAAACGTCCCCTTAGGACGTAAGAAAAAAATGATTGAGTAATTGTATTTTTGGATTGTCAATGGAACTAATGTAAATGTATTATTTAATTGGACATTTGTTTTATAAAGTGGTTGGTTGCATGCTACAATCATTACATCAAAGATGGGAACTAAGCTCCCTATAACTTCTACACATGAACTTTTGTTTATTATATTTCTTGAGTTTGCTTAATATTTTTTTAATATTAATGTAAAATTAATTTAATTTAACATTCTTTTAACCTTAACAAATTAATTAATTTCTTCACTAATGAAATCAAATACTTATATTTCCTTATGATGAGATTAATTATTAGAAAAATCGATAATAGCACCTATATTTCACTTGGGAGCCAAATATCCCATTTAGATGGGTCATGTGGTGGTTTTCTAACTTTGTTCATGGGCGATGAGCCATACAAGCTTTATTTAGAACCTAATTACCTCATTTTCCTTCTCCTACAATGGTCAATTCCCTGAGACCCACCCCTCATGTGAAAACATCCTAAGAGTGACTAATAGCTTCATTTAGGGTCCCAAGTCCTTTGACTTCCTACTCATACCATGATAAAGTGCCCCTAATCATCCCTCG
>JZKD02S0906660.1:61740-92474 GCA_000966675.3 Picea glauca
AAATTAAAAAAAAAAAAAACATGTTGATTATGTTAAGACCTTTATTAATTATTATTATTATTAATATAAAGTGAGGTGCATTTTATAGTCTAATATGACACTTGGCATAAGTCATCCCAATATAATATTAAAAAAAAAACATTTAAATATGGAAGATATTTGTACCATCACTAATAAATATAACAATTATAAATGCAATTATGAACAATTATTACAATGTTATCAATAAAATAAATGAGAAAATAACATTTCATAATAGTAATTTTTCTTTTAAACATGTTTAATCAACATATTGCATCTCGTTGGAAATTAAACAATTCACCTTGAAGAAGAATTAAACATTACATGACATTAATAGTTATGAGTTTTTGCAATTATAATACAAAATAAACAATTTCATAAAACTAAAGTTAAACATTATATGACAACTCTAAATTATAATGAGTGATACATCTTAAATTTAATTTTAAAACAAAGAAATCGTTAGCGTACTTCTAATACATTTTATTAATCAAACAATAACAACATCCACATGATTTGAAAAAACACAAGATACATGTGTGTTATATTGTTTATTGCGCACCAGTGTGATTGAAAGCACATCAGTGCAGTTGTTACATAAAAATGCGTTGAGAAACAATTTAATTCACAAAGTATGTATGCAAACTTCCACAATTAAAGTTTTGTAGAGGTTGTGCTTTGAGAAGGCGATCACTCTTCAGTGCCTCTCATAATTCGACTCATGGACTCGATCCTTTGCCACTTCCTCAGTGCTTTGTCTCACATCTCCTCCTTTGTGGGCCACTAGAATTTCCCCAAGATACTGTTCTCATCACTCCTATAGCCATAATATGAACCGACATCAATTCATTTGTAAATCACATACCTAAAGCTCCTCTTTCTTTGCCTCAAGGGGGCTTATTGAATAACTCTTTGAGGATGGGGAGGAATTCATAGCCTTGAAGTATCTATAAATAGGGCCCTTTCCAGTGGCACTGGGCACATCAACTTTGTTCCCTTCCATGTTCGTCATCTTGGCTCCTACTTTGGCATAATCATGACTGCCAAGCTTTATGTTCAAAGCTTCCCAGTGCCCATTTTCCTTGTTCAACAAGAAAGGGCCCAAGTAGATGTCTTAATTATAACACTGTGTCAATATCATGAATTACCTAAGGTCCATATTGTATATTTAATAAAAGTTAAGAAGCACATTTGGAAAAAAAATCGATGATCCATAAGCTTTGTCAGCATGCCTTATCGCTAAATATTAAGCATTACCTTGGCCTCGACCTGCTCCTCCATGAGATCCTCACCCGTGTACTTACTAATAAGCTGATCATGTTTCTTCTTATCCACAATCATGCACTCGATCTCTTTCTCATCCAAAAGGGGCACATGGGAAACAAACTCTCACTCTCTCTGTTGTTGGTTTTCCTTGTTCTAATCTCCTATTTCTTCTGCCACATCATCATCTTCCTCTAATAGGATTGGCTTAATGGAAATGACCTCCCCGCTCTTGATCGTCAACCTGGCCTCCTTCTATATAGACTCAATCCTCTGCCACTCCCTCAATGCTCTGGCCCGCATCTCCCCCTCTGTGGGTTGCTCGAATTTCTCCAAGATACTATTCGTCTTCATCACTGTCGCCTTAATAACTAGCATCAATTCACTTATAAATCACATACATAGACCTCCTCTTTTTCACCTCGAGGGGTTTATCTAATAGCTCTTTGACATCAGGGAGGAATTTCCCAGCCACACTTATATAATTGATTGTTGGTGTTAGCATCAGAAGTCACTCCTGAATTGCTTACAGGAGCAAAGCCCAACGCCCATCAGTTTTGTGTCACAATAGTTTTTAATGGGTGATCAAATGGGTAGAGACTTGGGAAAATATCACTCTAACTCAGAGACTGGGTCTGGTATGTAAGGAGCAAAGGAGGTCTTGATCTAACTTCAGTCAGTGAGTTGATTAAAATATGAGCAGATGGAAGACTTGATAAGAAGAGTGAGCAAACTACCTCACGCAATGGGCCTTTCAACAGTTTGTAGAAGAAACAATTTGAATGCAAGATCCTCTTGGTTCAGGGCTTCGAGAAACTGGAAGGGGGACTTGACTGGATCCTCCAATTCCAAGTCATCCAGCGCTAAGAAAACCAGAGGAACCGATTAGAAACAATGCAACTATTACAGTGATCCAACCTACATCATCCTATTATAGTTACAACTCGACTGGATCCTCCAATTCCAAGATGCTCTAACACAGTGTAAACAAAGACGTGAAAGAAACTGACATTCATAAGGAAAGAAGTCTCAAGAGTCCATGCATAACCAGAATAAAAATGCTTCATTAAAGTTTTAAAACCAGAAGCCTCGCTCAACCATCGATGTTTACAAAAATGGTGAAAACACCTTCATATACTCAAAACAACCACAGCAACAAAAACAAGACGCTGCATTAAAACATTACATCTGCATGTCTTCTGATAGTCTGCACATGCAGACTCTGGCTGATCGTGCACCTATGACAGATGCTATCAAATTTCGGACTGTCCTGTTGTAGACAAATCGATCAGCTTTTAGTCCTTTGCTGGACTTTCTATTTATGGCAGAGACGATGTCTAACCACCTCCAACAATTGCAATAACTACCCTCTTGGGATCAGGAACAACTCTGGTCAACCCTGCCTTTTGGGGACATGGAGGAAGCGAATGGAGGAAGGTTCTGAGGTGGAGGTGACTGGGCAAAAGGGACACATGGCAGGCGATGAGAGGGAGATGAGTTGAGGAGGGGCCACGTGGATGGAGAGAGGGAAGTTAGACAGATGATGGGGCAAAAGGGTGGCGGTAGGTGGAGAACAGGTGTCAAAGGGGAGGATGATTCAGACAGTGACATGACAGGAAGGGGGCCCACGTTAATATTCCACCATTCCGGACCCCAGCCCCCTGCATTAAAGGTAGAAAGGCAAGGGGGGTCCGGAATCGCATGAGAGCCGTTGATCTGGGCACCTCAATCTCCACCATTGGAAAGGTGCACGCCCTATTTCAGACCCCCCCCCCCCTCGTTAAAGGAAGAAAGTCAGGGGCATCTGGAATCGCATGAGAGCTGTAGATTCAGGCGGGTAGATCATGATCGCCCCAAAGTGCCCGTTCATTAAAATGACATGCCCGCCCCCAAAACTTTGGGAAAGTGGGTTTTTGGATCTTTTTCCTTCGCAAAGGGACACTTCTTCAGGAGAGTACCCCAAATCATAATTGTGTGCTAACATTGGGCTCCATGGGGGACGACACGCCCCCTGCGGGCTGCCGAGAACTCCTTTGCTGCTTCAGTGCCTTGTTGTTGGGCTATGGAGTCATTTATTTAAAGCTTAAAGACAGAAAGAAAGACAATATTTACAACCACGGAAAAACCATGTACGGCTCAAGAGAAAAATCTTTTTAGGAAATGCCCATTCACAAGGCCATTGAATGCTTCTTGATCCTTCAAATCCTGCAACCTGTAGGTATTATTTGAGGATGCTTCGAAGATTTTGAAGGGCCCGATCCACAGGGCCTCGAATTTGCCGTGCTTGCCCTTATCTTGCTTAGGAGCATCCCATTTCAGTACCAGGTCTCCTATCTGAAACTCTTCCTTCTTGGCCTTCTTATCAAAAACCTGCTTGATCTTCTGCTGATGGTCCTGAATTCTGCTCACTACCTGCTCTCTGGCCTTTTGGACTTCCACTAGCTGATGAATTCTTCTGATCATGTCATCAGGCTCCTCTTGATGATACTGGACGAATTTTGCTACAGGAATGGCTAGCTGAGAAGGAAAAACAGCTTCTGCTCCATAGACTAATTGGAAAGGGGAAATGCCTATAGATCTCTTTGTGGTCACTCGATCAGCCCATAGAGCAAATTTCAACCTTGAATGCCAGGCCTTTTTGTTGTCCTCCAATAGTTTTTTGATGATCCTTATCAAGATTTTGTTGCAGGACTCAGCTAAACCATTGCCCTGGGGATAGTATGGGGTGGAATGGATCAGCTTGATCCCGAATTGCTCACAGAACTGGGCTAATGACTCAGCCCTGAAAGACGCTGTGTTATCAGTGAAAATCTTACTTGGGCAGCCGAATCTCATGATGAGGTCTTCCAGGAATCCAATGATTACCTTGTGGGAAGCACTCTTGGTGGGGATAGCTTCAATCCATTTGGTAAAGAAATCTGTGGCAGTTAGGATCCACCTGTGTTGCCTATTGGAAGCAGGGTGGATCTCTCCAATGAAATGTAGGCCCCATTGCTGGAAAGGTCCTGAAACAACCACAGGATTTAAAGGCAAAGACTTGAGCTGTTGCTTTCCTGCAAATTTTTGACATTTGATGCAGGCTCTGACCCTTTTGTAGACATCAGTGAATACGGTGAGCTAGTAGTATCCGGCGCTAAGAATTTTGTAGGCTGTGGTTTTCCAAAAATGATGCCCTCCACATAGGCTATCGTGAAATTCAACCATGATCCTGTTAGCCTCTTGTGGATCTACACATTTCAAAAGCAACCCCAAGGGATCTTTCCAATATAAAACTTGACCGATAAGGCAATATCTGACTTCTTTGAGCTTCAGAGCTCTTGTCTTATTTCTTTGCAGGCCGTCTGGAGGTCGCAACTCCTGCAGAAAATATATGATATCCTTATACCAGGGACATCGAGTCAATGGGGATTCCTTTTGAGAGTCTATTTCAGATAGCTGATCCTGTCGAATTCTTGAGCATTCGTTGATGAAACTTACCCCCAAAGCTTGGCAATTTGCTTCAGCCAACAACTTGGCTAAACCCCGACCTTTGATCAATTTGGTAGGCTTTATTTCCAGGTCAAACTCCAGGATCTTGGCGATCCACTTACTCCTCCTCCCGTCTATGTCGAGATGAATAAGAATGTCTTTAACAGTAGTCGAGGGGACATAGGCAATGATTTTTGACTGCAGGACATAGGTTCTAAAGGCTTTGAGAGCCTTTACCAGGGCATAGGCCCATTTCTCCATAGTGTCATACCTGATTTCAGCATCCCTCAAAGCTCTGCTAAAATAGGCAATAGGTTGCTCTAGCCCAGCCTCGTTTGTTTGTAATAAAACAACAACCACTGTGTCAGGTGAGGCAAAGAAAAAAATAAGGAAATCCTTTGAGTAATAGGGACTGATAAGCACAGGAGCTTCAGTCAGGGCCTTCTTTATTTTCTCAAAGGAATTTCGCGATTCAGAAGTCCACCTCACTTCATTTCTTTTCCTTAACATGGTTCTTATAAGTTTTACCTCTTCAACAAAGTTAGAAACAAACCTCCTCAGAAAATTAATCTTACCAAGGAAAGATTGGACCTCCTTCTTGGATCTCGGGATTGATAAGGCTTGTATTGCCTCAACTTTGCTAGGGTCGATCCTGACTTCTTCCGCTGATACTATGTGGCCTAGTAACTTTCCCTCCTGCATGGTGAACAAAGATTTCTTGGGATTTAATGAAATGCCAAAATTCCTGCATTTCAGGAAAACCTTCCTGAGATGACAACAATGTTCTTTATCAGGTTTTGAAAATACTGTTATGTCATCCAGATAGATGACCACAAACTTCTCTTTTTCCCCAATGAAAGCTATGTCCATGGCACGTTGAAACGTCGCCCCTGCATTCATCAATCCAAAAGGCATTTTGGCATACATGAATGTGCTCCATGGAGTGGTAAATGCCGTCTTTTCCCTGTCCTTAGGAAGAACAGAGATTTGATTGTAGCCAGAGAAGCCATCGATCATGGACATCCTAGATGCTCCAGTTACCCTCTGCAATATATGTTCCATCTTGGGTAAGGGATAGTTATCCTTCTGTGAGCTCCTGTTCAGGTTTCTGAAGTCTACACAGAGTCTGATTTCTCCATTCTTTTTCCTTACTGGTACCAAGTTGGCCACCCACTCTGAATATATCAGTGGTACGATGATCTGGGCTTGTAGCAGCTTCTTCACTTCCCTCTCCATGATAGGCAGCAACATAGGATTGATTTGTCTTAGCTTCTGCCTAAATGGTTTTGCTTCCTTTTTCAACAGGATTTTATGCTCGATGATGGAAGTGTCATATGTTTTGAGATATCCATAGGTCCAGGAAAAAACATCAGCAAACTCCCTCAATAGTCCAGCGTATTCATCCCTTTGCTCCATTGTCAGGCTTCTTGACAATTTGACAAACTTGGGTTCATTCTCAGTGCCAATGTTGCACTGAGTTGTGTCAGCGTCATCCTCTGAGATTTCCCCTTTTAATGCCACATCATTTCTATCAAAAAGCCTTTCCAAAGGAACTAGTCCCCTTGGAATATGATTGCTGGCCAGCTGCACAATGTTACGCTCTGCATTCTTATTCAGAAAATTACCCCTATCAAGCTTTTCTTCAGAGACATAGTCTTGGTCAATATGCATCTCTGAAAATTCTTCAACCGTCTCCAAGAATCTTTTGACCTCAAGATCATCCTCAAACACCTTCTAATGTTTGACATTGTCAGGTATGGAGGGCCTGTATTTTACTTCTACATCGTATTTGAATTTGGGTGGAAAGGGCACTTTGAAATTGCTTGCTGATGTAGCCAAGGAATCTGCCACTGTGTTCTTCTCTCTTGGGACGAAAGAAATGTTAAATGCTGAAAAGAAACTGTCAATTAGGTCCCATACCTCATTTCTGTAACTTATGAGTTGAGGATGCTTAGCCTGATAAGCGTTTCTGATCTGTTGGAATACCAATTCTGCATCTTCAAACACTGCTACCTCCTGAATTCCCATTTCCTTTGCAACTCTTAATCCTAGAACAAGAGCTTCATATTCTACCACATTGTTAGTAGCTTCAAATTCTAGCTTGTATGAAAGAGACATGGTTTCCTGAGCAGGTGATACAAAAAATACCCCAGCACCAGCGCCTTCCCTGGAGGAGGCTCCATCAAAAAACATTTTCCAGATGAGGGAGATGGGGGGAGAAAATTCATGAGGAGTGGTGGGCTAATTTCTGAGTTTAAGAGGAGGCTCGGGAGCATGAGTGAGTTGTAGTAAACTGGAACCTAAATCAATTTCCAAGGAAAAAATGGGATGATTGGTAGGATTGGCTTCATCACTGATTATATAGGCCAATTGGGCTTCTCTGTATAGCCTCCTATGCTCTCCTCCAAACACTGGGATAGTAGCATAGGTTAGGTCCATCTACAGAGTTCCCCCCAGTCTTTTTATCCAAGATCTCGATAACAACATACCGAACTTGGGGGGGACATTAGCCACTACGACATCCATGACCACACTTTTCATGGGCAACTGAAACAAGGTCACGACCAGGTCTTTGATGACTCCTAGACATTGAACTTTCCTGGAGTCAAAAGAATAGAGGTCATGATAGGCTCGGGTGACCTCCAGTCCTAATTCTTCCATGACAGTTTTGGGCATGAGGTTGTGAGAAGCTCCTGAATCCATCAAACAGTTGTGCAGTACCTTATCATGTATGTTCAAGGAAGTGTAGAAGGGAGGGGATGAATAATTCCTGTATTCTACCATAGGACCTAGAATAACTGCAGGCTTTTCATCTTGCAAATTGATGGAGTATGTGGGAAGGCATGGGGCTTCAGACTGTAATAGCCCATAGAAACGTTTTTTGAACTCTTCATGTTTAATCAATTCGGTGAGGGGCACGAGGGTCCTGATCTTTTGAATTTCATGCTCAAAATTAAAAGAAGATGTAAGCTTTGGGATTTCTCTTACTTCAAGAACATGACTCTAGACCATGGGAAAGAGGGATTGGGCCTTCTTACCTTTGTTACTGTCTACTACTTCACTAACATGTTTCTCTATTCTAGGGAACTGTTCAGGAACATCAGGTGCTGCTATCTTTTTCTTGGACCTCAGGTTATACCCGCCTTGGCTACGACTAGCCTTGTCTCCCTTGCTAAGTTCATTTAGCTGACTGTCCATGAGAGATTCTTCGTATGCTGATTGAGTGAGATGAGGAAAAGGAGGAGTGTCTCCGAAGCAGTGGATTTCAGGATCAAGCCCATCCATTTCCCCTTCTTCCTCATCGGCTACCAAATTATTTTGAAAATGGGGCTGAATTTTCTGGTCTTCTCTATCTCTTCCCCTCTGGTCTCTTTGCATAGTCGAGGGAGAAATATTGTTTAGCCTCCTGAAACCTCCTTTGTTTTTGGCGTTGTGAGGATTTTGGTATGATTTCCTTCCCTCCACCTTCATTTTCTCCATCTCTGCAGATAGAGACTTCACCATCTTGGTCAGTTCATCCATTTGAGGGTGAGGCACCGAGGGGCCAACAGTTGAGGCTTCAGATCTTCCTTTCCTCCTTTCTGCGTCAGCCTTGTTTCTCAGTCTATCAGTTGCTAATACGTTAGATTCCACCTCTATGGTTGCATCTTGCATTTGAGCTAAGGAGGTGGCTCTCCTTTCTCTCAATAGAAGATAGAAATCAGGGCCGAATGCACTAGCATAAGAAATTTTGGCAGAGGCTTTTGAGGGCTTTATCTCAGCAGAGATCTTGTTATACATCTTATTGAATCTTTTGGAGAAGTTAGAGACAAACTCTCCTTCCATCTTCTTCAAAGAACCGAAATCTGTCATGTAATACATGAAATCCTTCTTATCTTCCCACTGCCTCAGGAAAGCGCCATCTAGAGCTTCAATTCCAACAATAGATCCGGGGGCGAATCCCCTAAACCATTTCCTCACCTCACCATCCAGGCTCTAGACGAAGACTCTCATCCAGACATCCTCATTTACAATGTTTAGGTTGTCTGCATAACTATAGAAAGCAACGAGGTGCTCTTTCGCAGCTATGTCCTCTTCCCCAATGAACTTGGGCATATATTTCAGGTAATCTCCAGGAGGGAGAGGATTCATAGGTTGAGGCAGGACTAAGGGATCATATCTGGCAGCAACTATGGCATCCATTTTATTTAGAGGGGGATTAGCACCAGCCATAGGAATATTAGGTGGAGGAGAACTTGGAGGAGAAGGAGTTTGCGAAGGGGCTACTGGGAATGAGTCTCGAAGTGGAATGGGAAACAAAAGGAGATTTAAGGAGAAGGCTAACGAGCTCAAGTCAGCAGATGCTCCTCCTTGTGCAAGAGTGGTAAAGATAGGAGTGGGGAAATCTTCTTCGGTCCTGGGTCTACGCCAAAGTACAACTTCAGAGGAGAGGGGAGTGACAAGGATTTTTCCCTTCAATCCCAGACCAGGAGGGGAAAACTCAACAGGAACACTCCCGAAATTCAGGAAATGGGAAACCTCAGAAAAAATTCTGTTAAGAAACTGAGGAGGAGAAAATGGAGTTCCTACAGAAGGAGATGGCAGATTACCTGGTTCGACGATGGAAGCTTCTCCTTCAGAGGCCTTTCCTTTTCTTAGAACCACCTCCGGGTTTGTTTTAGGTGTAGATATAGGCATCTGAGGATGGGACTGCGTGTGTCTACCTCTGAAAGCCACAATTAACACGACAGGTTCGCCACAGTGGAGTCATCACAATGGAGTCACCAGGTGCACAATAGTAATCTTCAAAGGCTATGATACCTGATGCACCTTCAGAATCAGATGCTCAATGTCATTCAATCCCGGGGAAATTTTTCAACTTCGTCCCCGGCAACGGCGTTAGAAATGTTAGCGTCAGAAGTCACTCCTGGATTGCTTACAAGAGTAGAGCCCAACGCCCATCATTTTTATGTCACGATAGTTTTTAATGGGTGATCAAATGGGTAGAGACTCGGGAAGATATCACTCTAACTTAGGGACCGGGTCTGGTATGTAAGGAACGAAGGAAATCTTGATCTAACTTCAGTCAGTGAGTTGATTAAAATATGAGTAGATGGAAGACTTGATAAGAAGAGTGAGCAAACTACCTCAGGCAACGGGCCTTGCAACAGTTTGTAGAAGAAAAACTCTGAATGCAAGATCCTCTTGGTTCAGGGCTTCGAGAAACGGGAAGGGGGAATTGACTGGATCCTCTAATTCCAAGTCATCCAGTGCTAAGAAAATCACAGGGACCGATTAGAAACAATGCAACTGTTACAGTGATCCAACCTACATCATCCTATAATAGTTACAACTCGACTAGATCTTCCAATTCCGAGTTGCTCTAACACAGTGTAAACAAAGACGTGAAAGAAACTGACATTCATAAGGCAAGAAGTCTCAAGAGTCCATGCATAACCAGAATAATAGTGCTTCATTAAAGTTTTACAACCGGGAGCCTCGCTCAACCATCAATGTTTACAAAAATGGCGAAAATGCCTTCATATACTCAAAACAACCACAGCAGCAAAAACAAGACGCTGCATTAAAACATTACGTTTGCATGTCTTCTGATAGTCTGCGCATGTAGACTTTGGCTGATCGTGCACCTATGATAGATGCTATCAGATTTTGGACCTTCCTGCTGTAGATGAATCGACCAGCTTTTAGTCCTTTGCTGGACTTTCCATTTATGGCGGAGACGATGTCTAACAACCTCCAACAATTGCAATAACTGCCCTCTTGGGATCAGGAACGACTCTGGTCAACCCTGCCTTTTGGGGACATGGAGGCAGCGAATGGAGGAAGGTGCTGAGGTGGAGGTGACTGGGCGAGAGGGACACATGGCAGGTGGTGAGAGGGAGATGAGCTGAGGAGGGGCCATGTGGATGGAGAGAGGGAAGTTGGACAGATGATGGGGGAAAAGGGTGGTGGTAGGTGGAGAACAGGTGTCAAAGGGGAGGACGAATCCGACAGTGACACGACAGGAAGGGGGCCCACGTTAATATTCCACCATTCCGGACCCCCCCCTGCATTAAAGGTAGAAAGGCAAGGGGGGTCCGGAATCGCATGAGAGCTGCTGATCTGGGCGCCTCAATCTCCACCATTGGAAAGGTGCACGCCCGATTCCGAACCCCCCCCCTCATTAAAGGCAAAAAGTGGGGGGGGGGGGTCCGGAATCGCATGAGAGCCGTAGATTCAGGCGGGCAGATCATGATCGCCCCAAAGTGCCCGTTCATTAAAATGATGCGCACGCCCCCAAAACTTTGGGAAAGTGGGTTTTTGGATCTTTTTCCTTCGCCCAAGGGATGCTTCTTCAGGAGAGTACTGCAAATCATAATTATGTGCTAACAATTGGAAGATGACATGTTACAATCTTCCAACAACCAATTGTACAAGTGCGACTGAGAAATTCCTCCCTGGTATCAAAGAGCTATTCGATAAGCCCCCTGAGGAGGAGAAGAGGAAGTCTATGTATGTGATTTACAAGTGAATTTACACTGGTTATTATGGAAATAGGGATAATGAGAATAATATCTTGAAGAAAGTCGAGTCGCACAAAAGAGGAGATGCGGGTCAAACCACTAAGGGAGTGGCAAAGGATCGAGTCTATCTAGAGGGAGGTCAGGTGGATAGTCAAGAGGGGAGGTCATTTCGATTAATCCAATCCTATTCGAGGAAGATGAGGATATGGTGAAAAAAATTAGAGAGCGGGACAAAGGAAACCAACAACAGAGAGAGTGCGAGTTTGTTTCCCATGTGCCCCTTCTAGATAAGAAAGCGATGGAGCGCATGGTCATGGAGAAGAAGAAACACAATGAGCTTCTTAGTAAGTACATGGGTGGGGATCTCATGGGGGAGCAAGTATGTCAAGGCTAAGGAAATGCTTAATATTTAGTGATAAGGCATGCTAACAAAGCTTATGGATCATCGATTGCTTTTCCAAATGTGCTTCTTAACTTCTATTAAATCTACAATATGGAGCTTATTCATTCTCGAGGTTGACATAGTGTTATAATTAAAACATCCACTGGGGTCTATTCTTGTTGAACAGGGAAAAGTGGCACTAGGAAGATCCAATCGTAGAGCTTGGTAGTCCCGATTATGCCAAAGTAGGGGCCAAGATGACGAACTTGGAAGGGAACGAAGTTGATGTGTCTGGTGCCACCAACAAGGGACTTGGTTACAGATACTTTGAGGCTACGAAATTCCTCCCCATCCTCAAAGAGATATTCAATACTCCCCCTCAAGGTGAAAAAGAGGAGGTGTAGGTATGTGATCTAAAAGTGAATTGATGCCAGTTCATATTATGGCTATAGGAATGACGAGGACACTATCTTGGAGAAAGTCGAGTGGCTTGCAAAGGAGGAGATGTGAGGTAGAGCATTGAGGAAATGGCAGAGGATAGAGTCCATGGACTAAATTATGAGAGGCACCAAAGAGTGATCTCTGTTTTTGTCTCTACAAATCAAAACCTCCACAAAATTTAACTGTGGAGGTTTGCATATGTAGTTTGCGGATTAAATTGTTTTTCTTCTAGCGGTTTTTGCTATTGCTACTATGCTCGATGTCATCGTCATATTTTATTCACATAAAATCCTTTTTAGGCACATATATAGATAAAACAAATTTAAAATATAAAACACAAACATATATAACTAATTTGTATTTATAAAAAACTGAAATTAGTTTATGTTTGCAAAAAATGTGAAAAAGTAACCAATGCAATAACAACTTCATACTCACCGCTTCCAGTGCTCCATATCAGACGTAAGGCACTGAATAGAGGTGTGTTAAATTTAACGCATTGCTGCACCATTGTTAGTCGAGCATTGATATCTATAGTGGTGCATTGTGATAAATAGCACACTGATTAAGGGTTGTCATACAAAACGACCCACGATACCATTTCACATATGAGCGATGTAACTCGGGGCGATTGGTTCTACGGAACACATTGTTGTAGTAGAATTTGTTAATGATCAACCAAGGAGTGCACTTGGTTATATGAAATGCACTGGCACTCTGTGTTCCTTCGAGCATCAAACACTTTTAAAAGGTGCATTGTCCTTTCTGATGCACCAGTACGGGCACGTTTTAAACGACGCACCACAATGATAATTATTTAAATATTTCCTAGTGTAACTCACTTATCCGCATTGATGCGTTTTGATGAGCGTAACACACTGACACTCCATTTTTTCTTTATATGCATTGATACCGATGTATTTGTCTTATAATGCATCGATAATGGGGCATCCCATAGAATAAACTAATATGATAAATTATTCTGTATTTTTTTTTCTTTTTAAGTAAAAAAGGGCAGGTCCTATTATATCAATATTGCAAAATTACAAAGTTATGTGGAAGTGCCAACTATCCCGCCTGGAGAGGAAACTGAGACAGCTGGCCATTCCATGCCACTTGCTAAACTAAAAAATTCAGGCTGCCATCCTGCCTGAAGGAAACCAGGACGCATGGCCATCTCTAGAATAAGTTTGTTCTTCACTGCGCTATCACTATCATTGCTATAAGTTAATTGAGCTACTACACTTGTTTGCAACAAAAGAAAAAAGTTTCTAACTATGAGCATGCAAGAAAACCTTTTAATCGTTGTCCTCGTAATCATCTTCACTCTTGCTACGTTTGACTGGAATTGCATAGACCTGTGCGTAGGTGGAGCACTGGTGTCTTGGGGTAGTGTTGGAGTAGGCGGCGCAAATCATGTCCAGACGTTGGTTGATGCAGATAGCTCTGAAAATCTGTTCATCCACCATGCTGTGTACCTCGAATATTAATTCCAGGTGCTTCGAGTGAAGAAGTGGTGGCTGGTCCTGCAAATCTTACAGAATGGAGGAGAGGGGGTATTTCATTTTTGCGCTGGGCTCATCCTGGTGCTCTCGCTGCCTATTATGCTGTGTAATTTCCATAGGAGGTGCACCGGTTGTGAAATGGATGTTTCCTTTTGTGCCTTCCTGTATCTCTTCCTCCACGATGCAAGATGTAAATTATGCAACTGGAGTGTCCTTGGGACCATGTACTGGTCTTGGAGCAGGGGTAATGTCATCCTTTCCGAAGCGAGTGGGGGGAGCCCAATTGTCTGGGACCGTGAAGAGAAGATTCTCGGAATAATTCTGGATAGATTCATCTGGAGTAACCTCCTCGACATATGCCATGGGAGGCATTCCAATTCTTCTGGACTTCCTGGTTCTGCTCCTGCTAGCTAGAGCCAGAGCTTTCTCAAATTTTTTCTGCCTCTTCCTATGTGAGTCAGCTGCATACCAAGCCGTGCCTCTACGAGGCCGCCCCCTTGCTCTTGGCATGCTTAAAAGGAAAGCTACTGTCGGAATACCAGCTGAAATATTGTCTCTATGCCTGCACCTCAGCATTTCAACCTTCACCTCTACAACCTTCAAATGCGACACATAGCCTCCAAGGCCGTTGATAATGACGGAGATGATATCTAAGGCCATTAAGGCTGTGGTCTTAATGCTCTGGTCGGCCATTCTCCTCGCACGAGTGAGAGGCCTTGTCATATGGTGAGAGCTGCCTGGGTTTAATCCCATCATAAATGGCGAGGAGATGGGCGCTGGTGGCCAACATTTATGGCACCACCCGACTCTGATCCGCATGTCCATCCCTTTCCGCGTGGCACCCCATCCGGGGATAAATTATTGTGTATTTTTCTCATTATGTTGTAGTACAATTTACCAATGAATTGTATTTATTTGATGCATCACGAAGAAAAAGTTTCAATCCAAAAACTTGGCGGTGCATTCGATTAATAGAACGCACCGATGTGTTTATCTCATTTGGCGCACTTGCTAGAATCTTAACGATGCTTACTATAAGATGCATTACATTGATAATTTGTGAAAATTTGGCTTGGTGTCATGCTCTTTACAACACCGATGCATTGTTTGGACATAGGTGCACCAAAAGGTTAAATTGTTTTATAACAACTTAAGTAGTGTGATGTGTTAATATGATTGCACCAGTGCTACTGTGTTATTGGAGCACCATTATTTTATTTAACGATGCGTTCTATTGTCGAGTGCATCGATCACGAGCTGTCCACCAAAATTACCTAGAGCATCGATGCATTTTGTTAACATAAACACATCATTGACCTAATTTTTACGGAATGTAAACATGGCAGTGCATTGTTGCTAACTGATAACCGGGGTGCGATATAATTTAAAGAGCACCAATAGGATGTTGAGCGATGCATCATCTAGTATAACACACTGATGCGATTGTTGGAACTATGGGCCCTACTCATTTATATTTATTTATTGCAAATTAAGCAATGCAAAGTGTTACTATGAAAACATCGATACTACCATGATATTGAAGCACCGTCGTTTTGTTTAATGGTACTTTGTGAAGCATAGAGCACCAGAGACAGGGCATCAAAGGAAATGCCTCGTAATGTCAAATCAATCAATATATGTTTTGATGCGGTTCTGTTAATGGCACCGGTACATTTGTTTAAAATGGTTGCACCACTTAGTTAAATTTTATGTGTCGTATCTGGAGCAATGCGCTTGGTTAAATGGAATGCACTGGTGATTCTGTGTTCAAAAAGAAACAACATGTTATTTATCGGGTGTTATCTTTTTTAACACACAAGATGCAGGTTGTTTTAGTGAAAACACTGGTAAAGGTAAAACTTTGACGCACCGACAACAATGCTTACTGTCATGGATGATTTTAGGGGCTAAATTTCGCTCATGGGCTAATTTTCCATGATTTTTCCAAACACAAGATTCTCTATTTTAAAAATGATTCGCCCAAATTCTATAGGATAAAATTATTTTACCTTAAAAATTGCCGAAATTTTATAAAAACTATATAAAATCCTTATAAATTTGAATATTTTTACAAAAATATTGCCAAACATTTCTAGTTGGAATATGAAGGATTAGTAAGATTCCCCAAGGTTTCTACATTTTAAAATAATTTTCCATCCTTAAAATCATCCCTGCTTACTGTGAAGTTAACACATGATGCACTACGCAGGGTGAGCCAAATCGAAACGGTGCAATGTGTGGAGTTAGGAAAAAAATGAAAAAGTCCCAAATTTCAAGCTAAATTCAAATTTTAAATTGATGAAAATGAAAATGAGAAGGTAATAAACAAATTACATGGACTCTTATGTCCCAAGTAGGCATGGTTCCACCGTTGAGAGAAAATGAAAATTTGTGATGATTTCCAAAAATTGGAAATGTCTAGAATGGACCAATGGAGCTAACAAACTCACTAAGGAGCACCATAAATAGGGCGTCCTTGAAAATAGAGTAAGCACCGGTGCTCACTTGAGAGATTGGAGGCACAGGATGAGGTATCAAAATGAAAACTAGTTGGGTAATTTCTTTTTATTTACGTACCCATACTGTGGTGCGTCGTTGGACATTTTTACACGTCGGTGCACTACGTTCAATGGCACCAATGTGCTTTGATAGGTGCTTGTTGTTTTTGTTATAAATTATGACAGTGTGTTTGAACATCTATTGACCGGTGCGTTATGTTGTACTTGAGCAACGGGGCAAATGTATGATATAGATGCACCAAACAAAAAAGTCTGCAAAAATTTTCGGGCACTCGCGTCTGCTAATAACCTCCGCTATGAATAGTGACAATGCGTGTAAAATTTAAGCATCGGTGCGATATGTTTATATGTGCACCAGGGTGTATATACCTTAAAGGGGCATCGGAAAAAAAAGCCTCCGCAAAAACCTCTGGCTGCCTGCCTCTATTTTAAACAGCTAAGGGATACATTTTTCAGGGAGGTTCTGTAAAAACCTCCACAAGAATGTGTTCTCCTTGTAATTCCTTGACACAAGATAGTAAATCAAGAAATGCCAATAAAATAAAACATTTGGAAGTCTCCTTAAATCCTTTTATCAAGACAAGAGTAATAGATGCCCATACATTTTGAGAGCTGCATGGAAATCATTTTCCTTAACATGAACGTGTGCATGATTTTGTAATGGCACATGGAAACCATGTTCACTACTTAGCAACACTCATCAACGTCTTAATTGGCCATTAGCCAAAGCTCAACACCAAGCAACTTCTAGGATCTCACAAATTGATTTGTATTGTATTTTATTATTATTATTGATTTGGGGTGGCTAGATATGTGTGATAGTTGAATGGAGTTAGGATGTATCAATGGTATTTTCCCAAGCTTGCATTGGTATCCATCAAACACATATCCATATAAGACTATTCAGTGAGGATGAAATAAATCTTTAAATCTTAGGGAAATAATTGGATTACAAGTCATGCACAATGCATTGGAAGCATGAACTCATATTGGAGCAATTGGGAGAGTTGTGTTTACTTCTTCTTCCACTACAAGTTATTAGAGAGAATATGGATACTACAACATCAATGCCATCAATGATCAACAATGGAGTGATATTGATATTTGCAATAAATTAAAGTTTTGGTACTCATTAATCAACATGTTTTGAGAGAAGGTTGCTTGGTCGATCGCGATGGAAAATAGAGGATCGAGTATGATAAGTTTGCCAACCTTGCAAAATTTTCCAAATTGTACCATATATATGTCTGTGTGTGTTGGGGGGGGTACATTTTTAAAAATATCCCAGGGGTTAGTTTAATCGGTGGTTGCCAATATCCTTGGGAATTTGGTTAGTTATGTGTTGGCAAGTGTCTGGTTCAAATCCCCTAGGTGAGGGCACTAGTCTACACTAGCAAGTTTACTAGGGATGTCATCCATGAATGTGGTGAAGCATCCCTTGGGTTTCTCCTAAAAATACTAGTCCATTTTTTGAGCTCTAACTAGTTTAACATTAAGCTCATATGGCATGACAAAGCATAATAACACTAGTGATTCTTAAAGCAAGAAGAATAAATCATATCTAACTAAGAGAATAAATTATTTTACTTTCAACGAAAGATATATAAATTTTCCACCATAGTTGCAACATGGTGAAGTAGGAGCTAGAATACATGTCTTATGCAGTTTACTACTTGCAACGAGTTATGAGCTAGAATAAATGTTTTATGTAATTCATTTCTTTCATCTCTATAATGTTTTTTCTACAATTATGACTATCCTCCTTCTCCATGGATATTTTAATCACATGTACATTTCAAATACTAGTGCCCAAGTTATGTGGAACAAAATATGTAGCAACTCCAATATTGGATAAAACAATTTGAGAATTCAAGAGGGAGAATGATGATGATTAAGAGGCCATTGTTTATTATGTAATAGAAGATGTTACAATGTCACAAGATCTACAAACTGGTTTATAAGGATGTTTTGAGAGTGTCGTTAGCCTCAACAACATTGCAAAGATGAAGATTCTCATTGTATTATAGTAGATATTGGATTATCATGGAATAATGATTATTGATTGATGCAAATGGAGTTGGAAATCATATTGTAAATGCATATGTGGGGACATGTGATGATGTTGTATATTCCAGACCATTGGGTTTAAACAAAAAATACAAACATATTGAAGGGCGTTAGATGGTCATAAAGATGAAGAAAATGATGTAGTGATGTATTGTTCACGACAACTTGTAGGTGCATGATGAATGAATAAAGTGCATGATAGTGGAGGGGGAAGGAAATTTGAGTTCCCAATGGTGCATGTTGAATGAAGAAAGTGTATGGTAATGAAGGGGGAAATAAAGTTGAGTACCAAATGTATTTGTTGCAGGAAATGCCCTTTTCTAGTAAATGACATAATATAAGGTAGTACAATGCCATCACATCAAACTCCACACATGCAACATGTTGATTGATGAAGACATTGCTTGAATGTGTTGTCTATATGCAAGAAGGAGAGGAATGGAACCAACTAAGAGAAATACAATGTGTTGGATAGACAAGAAGGAGGAAGACCCACTAACATAGTACCACGTGGTAGTTAAAACATCACCATGCATGATTCTAATGCTAGAGCAATCAATGCAAGGGTAAGTTGACAACACAAGTTGTTTCTAAAAACCAACTATACCGATAGACAAGTTTGGGGTGATGAAAATTCATATAGATGTCACTCCCAAAAAACACCTTCGATGTAATTATAAGTTTATAAGAATCATAATGGGAACAACCATACGATGAGTTTTCACTCATTGGTCAAGAGAGGGTGGTGATATTTACCCACTAGGGTCCAATTTATTTAAAGAGTATGGTATGAAGGTATTTAGTCATTAAGTTAGGTTGAGTGTGGTATTCATCATGCAATATATGTCTTGATAGGTACTAGATGCTCAAAACTTAAATCGAGATTAAGCATCTTCCCAATGGTGAAGAATTGTGCAACCTTCTCAATATTAGGAAAACATATACATAGAGCTTCCCTCCGACCTTGAACCTTCTTATTTCTCTATGAGTTGGAATGAATAAGGGGGGAGCATGCTAAGCCCCACAAAATGCATATTAATGGAGGTTGGCCCAAAAATATTTCTTCTATCCAGGCACACCACAAAGATGGAAGGGATTTAAGCAAGGAATTTGTCTTATTTATTAGGAGAATAGAGATGATGTTGGCCATAATTTTTGTGGGTGTGATTGGTCTAAGAACATTATGGAATAAATATCCTAAAGCTTTCAACATAGAAAATTAAGTAACTGAAGCTTTTAAAAAAGTATTTTCCAACTCCCAAATCTAAGCAAAGTTGAAACATGGATCAAGCAATTTCAAATGAGTTAAGGGTCTAGTCCAATTGACATATAATAACATAAATTACACGTTTTTGAAGAATAGAAACACAATTTTATTTGATCAATTACTTCGAGTTCATAGTTACAAGGCTCGTGAACAAGTGAGCTACAAGGTTACAAACAATATTTAGCACAAGACCCTTGTCATGCAAATTCATTTAGGGCCTTGACTCCTCATTCCCAAAGGACTTCCTACCAACCATAGTCTCACTCAAACTATGAATCCTCCTAAATACAATTTATAAACAAGGCAATATATGACTTAAAACTAAGGATTTGGTTTGATTAACTACGTAATGTAATTCAAAACTACTCACAAGCTTCGAGTCTACTTAGTTGTTTAATGTCTCATTAATTTAGTTAACAATTTAAAAGGCCTTGATGTTAATAGTAAATATACATTAATAGGAACAATTATGAAATAAGGGTGATTTATAAAGTATTTCATGGATTTAAAGATTTGCCAATTGAAAAGTTGACTTTAAAAGGCAGAGCTTAGATTAATGTTATGATAATGTATCTCACCTTGATGCTAAATCACTTCATTTAGGTATGATTTGTATTAGAGACCAGGACACGATATTAAAACTCCACACAACTTACATAGCGAACACAAATATGTACCCTCAAAAGTAAATATTCGTTAAATACAAATGCTTATGGTTGATATAATTTAATGGGAAATAACCAAATGATATAACACAATACAAGGAAGAGTTATGTCCCTTCAGTCACACTTGAAGTATATATTAATATGATAATAATATATAATATATTGTTATTATAGTAGGATTTTTCTCGGGTCTGTGCACCCCTTTGGATCACGGCTAAATCGTGCCTACGCCTCACCTCCTATCTTGGTCTCCCCACTAGGGTTTATATTTACAATGGAGGTTTAGTGTTTTCCATACTGGGGATCCCTGAACCGACTAAGGTTCTTTCTTTGATGTCTGATCTCCCGGTGGTATTAATGGAGATTGAGGTCATTGAGTATGGAGCAGATTCTGGAGACACATAAGACATCTTCATGTCAAATCTGGAATTCATAGCCAGCCAAAGAAGTCGATGATCTAGGCACCTGGAGCCTATTATGACATCGATTGTGACATGTTAACTTTCACTCGACTAGGTCTCCAGTGGCAGTCCAAAGGGTTTGGACCATCCTTCCAGGGCTCCATCATTATTTCTAGAATGTGCCTTCCCTCAAGGCCATTGGCAATAAGATTGGGTGCTTTTGTGGGTTGGATCCTTCTTGGGAAGAAAGAACAGACTAGAGATGGGAATGGATCCTTGTGGAAGTTGATTTACATGATGGCTTGCTACAAGAATTGGATTTAATTGTTGGTGAAAGAAAGTGGATGCAAAATATTGACTATTGAAAGTTTCCTTTTTGTTGTTTCATTTGCCATGACATAGGTCATCTCTAACACCAGTGAAGCAAGTCTCTCTCCTTGCAAAGAAGAGTCAAGAAAATTTGTGTCAAAACCTCTATGAGAGGCAGTGATGCATTGGTTCTCGCCTTTCTTAGTACTGGTTTGGATGATGTTAGTGTGGAAGTCGTGGACTCCCAATATGGCGCTAAATAAGATTTTAGGAATGAAGAGACACATTTTGGTAAGACTTGAATTGATCCTTGGCTCCCTTCATTTTCTCCTTCTTCTCTTAATGCTAAGGAGCGTTGGGTATGTGTTATATTCTTTGCATGTATGTGTGGTGGGGGAGGGGCAGTGTGTCATATTTGACAATCCCACCACTTGTTGCTCTTTGTGTACGTGTGTGTTGGGCACTTTTCTATGGGGGGTTGGCAAGGGGGGGAAAAATTCCCCCCCCTGCTTAGGAGAAGCCTTCAACTTCAGGGTAGTGCCCAAAAATGTTTTTATGACGTTTTTTTCTATTTTAGCATTTTTCAGTATTTTTAGTGATTTTCTAAATTAATCTTGGATTAAGGGATTATGGTTTTGGTAGTTGCACAATACCTAAAATATTGTATATATTGTATTGTGAATGGTGAAATTAATATAATGAAGAGTTGAGATGTGCGGCACCAAGGAAGGCTGGTTTCCTCCTGGTTAAGGTTTCCTAGTGTAAATCACTGTGTACTATGTGTATGAGCCATTGATTAATTTTTGTTTTTCTTAAGAATTTGTACTATGTGAATGAGACCTAAATCTAAAGGTAGATCTAAATCCCCAGAAAAATATTTGAGGAAATGCGGTAAATCTAGGCATTGTAAGAAAGATTGTAGGTCTAAGAATGTTGATAAAGCAAAGGGATAGAAGACAAATTCCAAGGAGATCGATATGGGCTAAGCCCCATTGTAATTATATAAATATGTAAGGGTTTTGGGATTAAAAAGGGTGTGGAAAATATGAAAAATGAAGGAGAGAGCGACAAGGGAGATAGATAGTGAGCAGGAAAATAGGAAAATGACAAGGGAATTTTGTATGTCTGATACATAGTGCACATATTTTGTTATGGATGTTTTGAATAATAGAATAAGAAGTTGGTCATTGTGGATGTAGCCCATCTTGAGTGAACCACATTAATCATGGTTTCTATGTGTTATGGTGTTCTGTTTATTGCATGCATATGATATATGTTCTATTACTATGAATATGTTACTTGTTACTATGTTTCTACGCATATGATATAAGGAATCCTGAATAATTTCTAGGTATAATGGTTATAAGGACTGCCTCCGATCCCTTCATCACTGCGGAAATCTGGTTCCTGTAGTTCCCATAGATACCATGGGTGATACTTCACCTGCTTTCGGGTGATGTTGAAAGGGCCGTTATCTAAGGGTTTTGTTGGTAAATTCATGTTGAACCTTGGGTCTACCCACTACGTGCCAACAAATGGTTCCATTGTCAGGACCAAGATCTACAACTGAAAGGAATGTGGAGGCAAACTAAGGAAGAATATGATGGTGGTGAGAGATGAAGGAGTGTGTGTTTTCCAGAGATCAGAATAAGAATATGCGGATCAAATGGGAACAATGGTTATAGATTTATGTATTTATGGACTTACATGAGATTTTCTTTGTTGATTTTTCGATAGTTTTGGCTGAGTGGTTACATAGGTTAGCTGAAAAGAAAAAAACATTCCACACTATTTTTTCGAGGATTTAGACCCCTGAGTTGATCCAACAAGTTAATACCAGAAGTAAGCAAACCTTGCACGCAATTGATTTTTGGTTGGATAGTGTATTGGGGGATTATATTACTGAATTTTCTATAGAGTGTATCGAGTCATATAGTGTTGCTAAAAGGGAATTCTTTAAAGGTACGCGTGGAAGATATTTGAAATCAATGTCTACTTGGGTCAATATGCTCTTGTGTGATAAGGGGGTTATAAAGTTGGAATCTGATCACCCTAGTAGCTAGGTGCCTTTGCGTGCATAGGGGCTCGAGGATGACCAGGGGATGGTATGCGAGTATGGAGGAGAGGGATGTAGGAAAGAATAAATAAGGAATGAATGGACTAAGAAATCCAAGAGAAGAAGAAGATGCGATGGAAGAAGATATTGGAGTGTTGCACAATGGAAAAAGATTTTGGTACAATAGGAAAAGAACTGTGGTTGATAGAGAAGGGAAACACAGTGAGTTTGAGGAAAGAGACACCAATGTAGTGCTCTAGATCGAAGGAATACCACACACAGAAAGAAAGGAGGAGGAAAAGGACCGAAGGATCAACCCAACAGAAGGAGATCGATTACATCCCAGTAGCCTTAATTAGGCCAGATTCTGCATCGAACCCATGACCCCGTGTGTCTCTCCAAGGTCTGAGATAAGATATGAAACTTTGTTGCGAACACTTGTAGTTAGTGAATTAAGAAAGGATAATATTAAATGTAGTTAGAGTAGTGGAAGTAGTGTGAAAACCCAGATTCAGTTAACGACATCGAGGAAAAATACTACATAGTACACAATGGCGGGAGTAGACCCCACTTTGAGAATGCTTGTCTTCCACGAAGCAGGGACAAAAGTTACGGAATGACACTTATTTTTCTGTGAAGCAATATGGACTGTGAAGCAGGTCTAGGATGACGATACAAAAATCACGTAGTTAGTGATGACATTCAGAGACCGTGTGTTACTCTAGTATATGAAATATCACTCCACTGTACCTGCGGGACAAGCCAGAACGTTGACAGACATCATGAAAGCCATGTTAAAGGAGTTCCAAAAACTGAAGTCCTAGTCATAGTGTATTACAAAACTAAAAGAGATAAAGCAGTTGCATAATGAATCAATATGGGATTTTGATAAGAGATTCAAGATATTGATGGATCGATTGACCTTCCAGATTCCAGATAAGAAACATAGGGAATGGTTCGTTGTGGGATTTTTACCACATATACACTGCCCATTGATGCAACAGAATATCATGTCACAATAAGAAGAACTAGAGGTTTCCATGAAGTTGGAAGCATCCCCTATAGGAGAGAATGGTACAAGAATGGCTCAGGTTCAATCACAGTTAGCAACATTGACAATTTAGCTGTAGGAGCTTGCTAAAGGGAAGGAAAAGTGTGAAGAAGTCTGGTGTGTTACATGAGGAAAGGAAGGACACCAGAAGAATGAATGTCCAACCTTTGCAGATTATTTGGCTACAAGAGCTCCGAAACCCTTGGCTACAGGAGGAGGGGTATGGTGTGAGATATGCAGAATGATGGGTCATCACCCAACCGTCTGTCCTTTTATGCAGAAGTATTAGAGCATTGTCATAAGATTATTTTGTAATTTTTGTAAGTTTGTGAGACATGACGAATTTGTTTTTCACGCACTCGATCTTATGAGAGAACACACCTTGGATGCATAAATAGTTTAAGGGGAAGACAGATCATAAGGAGGGGTACCACAATGTAATACTCCAAGGGGATACAATTGAGGAGTAAGAGGAGGATTCACAGTTTGGGGAAGAGGATGATTCAACAGAGGAAGATGATCGATTATCATCTATAATTGTAACCAGCCTAGGCATTTGGTGAGAGATTTTCTGAATCCTTGTATGACATGCACATACTATAGACAGTTGGATAATGCGACACACGACTGTCCATATTTGATCGTGAAGAAGAAGGATAAAAGGAACCAAAATGTGTAGACGATAACAATGAAAGAGCAAGACGATCGACCAAGGGTAGCAATAGTTATGCATAGAGGAGAAAGAACAAGAGTTGATGTGACAAAACAAGGAAATCAAACCAACCAGTGGGTGAGGAAAGAAATAGAACCTCCTTCAATGTTTGACCCCCGAAAATAGAGAGACACATATAAGAAAGCAAGGATGGAGCTGTTAGAAACAGAATGGGGAACATCGACTACACTACCTATTTATGACATACCTCTAGTCTTTGACCACTCGGTTACAGGAAGGCCAGTTGAGAAGGAAAGTACTCTGAAGAGTTTCTTAAAGAGTTGTCTAGAACTAATAAAGGATGAAATTACATTAAACGTATTGCATGAGATGATCGACCAGTTGGTGCAAGATAAAGAAGGACATGTTTCACCACGAGTAGTTAACTAGGTACAACACAATAAAAGGACAAATAGGGAATTCCAACTTAATAGGAAGATAGGAGACTATGATATGGATAATATCATCTTGCATTTGAGGCTAGTGAATTAGCATAATATTGTTCGGATTGGAATACTGATAGGCATGAATGTTAATATCGATGGAGTGCGCAACATAATATATTTTGAAGTAATCGAGATAATGGATGATAGTAAACCTTATCAACCATTACTTGGACTCAATTAGGATTTTGATAACCAGACCATTATTGATCCGAAAAAGAGATAAATGATATTTGAAGTAGGAAACTTGAGAGTTACTGCGCCATTGGATCCCACAGAAGGAAGAGGATATGTGGAACCGACAAGGGGAAAATAACGCAATAGCCTTTACAATGTGACCACGTGGATGGATGAATATGTTAATCCTACTATTGAGGGTGTACTCAGTTGGCGAAGCATCAATTATTATGTGTTGGATTCAAAAAAATCCCTAGACTATTAACACCAAAGGTTACATGAAGTATCTATGAAGAGCTCTTATTACCTGCACATTGCATTGGATTTGAGTTGAGGTACGTGATCCCCCGAAGTATGATGGACTAACATATATAGATTCCTTTGTAAAATAATTTGAATTGGATATATTTGAACAATAGATATTGATAGCTTTAGATGTCATGCTAAAAGTGACTCCTGCAAGGTGGTGGGTTGCGCATAAGGATAGAATAGAGAACTAACAACAATGCAAAAGGTTGTTACAGGTTAGGTTCAGAACATGAACTAGATGTATTGCATAGAAGTATATTGGGTTGAGATGTCCTACATATCATATTACATAATGCACCGCGACATGGAACTCAATACCTGAGCAAAAATGGACACACTTGTTTGTACACACTCTGGATATGATCCATAAGAACTACTATATAGAACTAGAAGTACGTAGAGGAACAACAGAGTGGGAATATTTGACTCGCAACTTCAAGGTAACTTTCAATTTTGAATATGATGCCCCTTTGGTCGACACAACTCTACACATTATCAAAAACAAGATATTTACATTAGAAGACTCGACGGGACCAACACCCTTATGTAGTGCACCCATATTTTTCGTGACTGTTCAAGAGGTTTTGGAATGCTATAACGTTGATGGAGAAGACTAGGAGGATGAAGACCCAAGAAATTTTCAAGTGCAATAAACCGAAGGAGATGTGCAGTAGAGGGTACCGATATTTAATCTGCCAAGTATGCAGAGTCATTAAAAACACACAAGGTGAATATTGGTACGAAGGCCCCCAAGTTTGCACACATTGGAGATTACTAGAATGAAGAAACTGTCGTGAAGATTGTTTATTTACTGAGCAAATACCGGGACATTTTCCCAATTAAATATTTAGAAATGAAATGGATTGTTGGGGAGCTAGGGGAGATGAGGATCCCTTTCAAGTTTGATGTCAAGCCAATGAAGTAGAGACCGTACCGATTGAACCTTGTATATAAGTAGAAAGTGAAAGCATATGTATATAGGATGCTGGAAGCTGGGATTATTGAATCAGGACAAGAAAATGAGTGGAATCAAAACTTGCGTGGATCTGTGGAAATTGAATGATGCTTGCTTACATGACCTGTTTCCTACCCCGTTTATAGATGAAGTTTTGGAGAATGTAGGAGGATACAAAGCTCACTCATTTACTGATGGATTCTCTGTGTATCACTAGATTAAGACTGCATAGGAGGATAGGCATAAGAAAACATTTGCGATGGATTGGGGATGTTATCAATATACAGTCATGCGTTTTGGATTGAAAAATGCACCAACAATATTTTCTCGAGTTGTTGTCGAGGCTTTTAAATAATTTATTCATAAGTTACTAGAATTATACTTGTATGATTGGACAATGTTTAGTTTGTTGAAGGACCATATTGAAATTCTGCACTTGATGTTGGACAGATATAGACAATTCCAGATTTCCTTGAACTTGAAGAAGTGTATTTTTTGCACACCATTTGGTATCTTGTTTGGTCTTGTAATCTATAAACAAGGACTTCTGGTTGATCATGTGAAGATTGTTGTTATTTTTGATTTACCACAACCTACTCCAGTACGACAACTGTGAGCGAAATTGAGCCATACGACGTACTGCAAAATTTTTATTAGGGGATACGCAAAGATCACAGGCCCGCTAAACAATTTGCTGAAGAAGGTGTTGGAAAATTGATTGTCATTGATGTCAACTTTAAAGTAAGTCTATAAGCCTCTATAAGTGTTGTGTATAATTGAATAAGTCTCCAAAGTAGTCCCCTTATGGCGTAGCTTTAAGAATGGCACTCAAAAGAAGATGCTTTAAAGAAGTCTACAAGAAAACCAGAGGTGTGGTCATGAGACCCAAAGTTGACTGAGGAAAATGAGGTTGAAGAATACTTCAAGTGTATACAAAAATATCATAGTTGGGCAATCCTCGTCATGCTATTTCCAATGGTAGGTGGTACGCCACTTGGTTCCTCACGGTTGAGGAGTTATGCCCTCATGAAGTTGGAAGCCCTGAAGAATGGTTAAGAAGCCCCTAAACAGTTGCAACAAGAAGTTACAAGTCATTAATTAAAGGGTACAACCTTTATAACAAGAAAGTATAGGTCGACCCTAAAGTGATGAAAAAAGTCACTTGGAAAAGTATAAATACACCTCAAGAAGCTTCTCATCTTTACACACACAAGTTCAATGCTTATATATCTTTCAAGTGATCTTTTGATAAATATTTTTGTTACATATATTAGGAAGAATATATGAGGAAGAAAGGAGTGCGAAAGTGTCATATTTGCAGAGAAGGAAGGGTTTCAGAAAAACCTAGTTTAGCTGACCCCCGTGGGTCAGGCTATTGGTGTGCTGTAATGCACCCTCACGAGTTGTTTAGTGCTTGTCATGTGAGGCCCCACATGATAACTGGCATTTTTCTAGTGAGGCTAAGCCAGATTTGAAGAAGGATGCTTGGTTCAAGTTACAACAAGGTATGACGATACAACATGGTGGTTATAGAGTTTGAGATGATATGTATCAATTCTTCTTCATGAGTAAAGGTATGTATTTTATGTGTTTGTTTAAGGCTTGTATCATGGATAGTATGGCACATGCTTAAGGCATATCTCGGAGGCACGCTTTTCTACATGGTTGTATATGGATGGGGTTCATTTCTTGGTGATATTGATACATGCTTGAGACATATCCTTGGTACATTGTGTATGGTTGTTATGGTTCATTGTTAGAGGCACATATTTGTGATATTGGCATATATTTGAGGCATATACTTGGTATATGATATTGGTTGTTATGGTGCATACTTGAGGCATATTGTTGAGACATTGACACATCTTGGATACTTGGTATATGGTTTAATATATGGTATATGCTTGAGGCATATCTTGGATACATTGGATTATATATTTAGTGTATGGTGTATGGCATGATTGAGACATATCATGAGTGATATGGTATATGACAATCACAAGTTGATCTGACAGTGGAAGTTAGAGGTTGATGTGACAGTGAAAATTTCAATTTCACTCTATATACAAGGGAATCGTGGGGTGATAATGCTCGCTCAGATCCTCAAAGTGATATTTTTACGCCGTTTTTTGAATGACACAAATTGATGGCTTTGGAATCGGTGAAGCTTGTTTCCATGTGGAGAAATTTTCATTCTAACGAGGCATAAATCTCAAAAATGTTTGATTGCTTTTTGGTTTATGAAGAGTTACTTACTTTCCCTTTCCTTTTCAAGTCATGGGTTTCTACTGGTGGTCTCTTCGATCATCTCTTTGTCCCATTACAAATGGCATAGGGTGGAGAAAATCCTTCCACTGCTTTGAAGTTTAATTACTTATGGTTACTGGAAGAATATTTTTGAAAAGTCATCATGGATTCTTAGATCCCTCTTTCTTCGACATCGAATGGCTTGTTCATGCAATAGATGGACGAAATATCACTCATACCAATACAACGATGAAAATATGGAACAAACAATGTAGGAAAAAAATGCAATCCTCCTTAAAGGAGATACAGTCAAACATCGAAGAGATAATGCTACATCACGACTATAGACTGTCAAAAGTCGCTCTCACTCGAATATGCAAGCTTGAGGCCCACCATCATTCCATCCTAGAAAAAGAGGAAGCTAACTAGTGCTTGAAGAGTTGTGCTCTGTGGTTGAAGGAGGGTGACAATAACACCAAGTTATTTTACCACTATGCCAACTACAAGAAGAACCTGAATTCCATTTGGGAGATCAAATTGGAATCAAGTGTTATGGCTCATTCTTTCAAGGACATAGTGGAAGAGGGTGCTTGTTTTTTTTTTTTTCAGAAATTATTAAAGGAAGAAAAAGGTTGTCCAATCTAGGAGATTTTGAATTCTTCTCGAAATATCCCCCTATCTTTAATGATGTTATGAATAAAGTGTCACAATAAGAGGTAATATAAGTCGAAGTGTTGGGAGCTCTTTCGACCATGTAGAAAGGGAAAATCCCAGGAACCGACGAGTTCACGGCCGAATTTTTTAATGGTTTCTCTGACCTTCTTAAGGATGACTTGCTAAAGGTGGTTCGTGAGTCCCAGGTCTCAGGGAATGTTTTGGGTTCACTCAATTCTACATTCCTATACCTCATCCCTAAAGAGCAATATGGTACCACATTCGATGATTTCAGGCCTATTTCCTATTGCAATCTTATTTACAAGCTGGTGGCAAAGGTTATAGACATTATACTTAAACCAATTTTGAGAGAGGTGATTTCAAAAGAGCAATTCATTTTTATTTAGAAAAGGCAAATACATGATGTTTTATCCCTTTCTTGGAAGGCCCTTCATTCAATAAATACCATGAAGTAGTCTACGACTATTTTGAAGATCGATATTTCAAAAGCATATGACATGGTCAATTGGAATTTCCTTCGCCTTGCTCTTCTAAATATAAGAATTCACCTCCCCATGGTAAATTGGATAATGGGCTAAGTAAACTAGGATTCATTCATAGTTCTTATTAATAGATCTCCCTCTAGATTCTTTTGAGCTTTTAGGGGCCTTCGACCTTTGTCCCTTTTTATTTCCCTTATTATCGTTGAGGCTCTAAGCAAGGTTATAAATGAGGCAAGTCAAATTGGCAAGCTAAAGGGTTTGAAGGTATCATAGTCTGAATATTTATCCCATCTTCTTTTTGTGGATGACGTCTTGTGTTTTGTTCAAGGACCCTCACACAATTTCTTAGCTTTAAAAAGCATCTTGGACATCTATTATTGAGCCATAGTTATGGAAATAAATATTCATGAGTATTTTGTTATTCCTTATACGTTATTGGATGCTTCTCTTAAAAGACTCAGAGAATCTCTCCCCTTCCCTTGTAAGTCATTGGATGTAGGTTTTAAATATATGGGGTTTTTATTAAAACCCAATGGGTATAAGGCCAATGATTTGACTTGGATATATAATAAAGTTGAAGCTCATATTTAATTATGGGGGAATCATCTTATTTTGCGTGGAGGGAGGATATATTTAATCAAAACTATGCTAGAAAGCATATCGATATATTGGACTTCTATCGACGCAGTGCCCAAAGGAATCCTCACCAAGATAAAAAAAAAATTGTTAGTATTCTCTTTCTATGGTTAGGATCAAAGCTCTCAGGAGGCACTACGATGGTTAAATGGAGCAGTATAGCCTTCCCTAAGAAACGA